>CM056492.1:22476170-22557322 GCA_029783415.1 Anisodus acutangulus
GTGGTTGATGCATGTACACAGTTTCTTTCAAATCCCCGTGAAGAAATGCATTCTTGACAATAAGCTGATGAATCGGTCAATGCTTGCCCAAAGCAATAATGAGAACAGTACGAATAGTAGTTGGTTTAACAAATAGACTGAATGTCTCACCTCATTCAATACACTCCTACTGATTAGTGCCATTGGCAACAAGTCTGGTCTTATGCCGCTCCAAGTCACCACTGTCTCTAAACTTGTGGCGAAATAGCCACATGCATCGGATTACATGCACCCCATCCGGTATAGGTACCAAATCCCAAGTGTGTTGCTTTGTCAAAGCATTAAATTCCTCGCACATGGCCACATTCTAATTTGGGCCCAGTTTGGCTAGTTTCAGGTTTTTGGGAATCGATGATATGGTTTGTGTGGAGAGGTTAAAATGAACCTTGGGTTTGAAAATCTCATGTTGGGCACGAGTCTCCATACAGTGGGTAGGAAGCAGTGGTTGGTCTGTGTTTTGTGGCTGCTGGCTTGCGGGTTCTGGAGGGGTATTGGATAGGCTTGGGTCGATGGCTGGTCGAGGTACCGTTAGTTGGGTAGGTGACAAAGGGGGGTCGATCAGTGGAGGGTTCGACCGAGAATTAGGTGGTGCCTGGTCGGAGACGACGCCGGACACTGGTGGTGACGGAGCTGCTGGTGTAGTCTCCATCGGAACAGTAAACTGCCGGTGACACATTGACTGGATCATAGGAGACAAAGTAGACTCATAGAGAAATGTGTAATATGTGGTTTGAAATTTTCAGAGATTTGAAAATGGATAGTTTACCTCATCAAATGTGATGTGATGTGAGGCAATGATTTTACGAGTGGCTATGTCATAGAATAGGTAACCCCGATGATTATGTGAGAAACCAATGAAGACACAGGGCGTGGTGCATGGGGCTAGTTTGTGAGGTGCAGTGGAGGCCAGGTTGGGGTAGCATAAGCAACCGAAAATGCAAAGTTGGTCATAGGAAGGGAACCTACGGTATAAGATTTCAGTTGGGGTCTTGTTTTGGAGAGTGCTGACAAACAAAGAATGTCGTTGTGCGGGGATGCGATTCGCCAAGCTGGGCCCGCCTGCTTTAGTCTCAAATAGGGCGCAAATTGAGGTGAACAGACTGGACCGAACCTCCCTACGTCAAGAGCTTTTGGCTTTTCACAAGAGAGCACCAGGTCGTAACACCGAAAGACTGCGCCGTTGGTAAAATATCAAGGAGGTATTGAACCATTTTAACAGCATAGACCCAGAGTGGTGGTGGAATACTGGCATGAAATAGAAGGGTACGAACCATGTTATTGATGGTACGTATGATTCGTTCAGCCTTTCCGTTTTGGGAGGAAGTGTAGGGACAGGAGAAAAGGAAAACCATGTCTTATTTAGAGCAGAAATTGTGAAATGCCGAATTATTAAATTCACATCCATTATCACAATGGAAAGATTTTATAGTTTTTTCAAACTGTGTTTTAATGAATTTTTGAAATTCAAGGAACTTGGCAAAAACTTCAGATTTGAACTCCAGTGGGTAGATCCATACAAAATGTGAAAAATCATCTAATAATACTAGATAGAATTTGTGACCCAAGGAACTAACAATCGGAGATGTCCACAAATCAGCATGAACAATATCAAATGGAGAAAACGTAACACTGTTGGATGACATAAATGGAAGACGAGTATGCTTGCTAAGCAAGCAAGAAAAATAGTGTTGGGCAAGTTTTCCATTATTACATTGAATACGCTTATTAGTCCTAAGAATATTAAAAACAAAGTCTCCTGGATGTCCGAGTCTGTTATGCCAAGTTGACGGGGAGATAACAGCAAGAGAGATAGGTGAATGTGGTCTGACAATGGAAGATTGAGTGAAGGGGTAGAGGTCTCCCACACTATTGCAGCGCGTAAGAATTTTCCCCGTATTGAGGTCCTTCACAGAAAAACCAAAAGGGTCAAATTCGACAGACACAAAATTATTGTGAGTGAATTTTCTAACAAAGATTAAGTTTGTAATGATGTTAGGTGTGTAAATGACATAATTTAGGGAGAAATGCGGGTGGGGATGTTTGGTATGGGTGTTACCTTAATCTTCAATTGGAATGCGGTGACCATTGCCAACAGTAATAAATTGAGGACACTTTAACCGAAGCAGTTGAGATAAATTACCTGACGACCGGGTAAGATGAGATGTGGCTCCGGTGTCCATATACCAATTATCATCGGGTTGTTGAAGGTTCAAGTTGTTGAAAGCCTGGCCCAAATCAGGGGGGACAGGTTGCTGACTTGCGGGTGATGAGGGGACGAAACCATGTGGGCATGCTGCTGCTGCTGGGGGCCTGCTTGTTGGCTGGGGCGGAGCCCAAGATACCTGGTGACCAAGCTTGCTGGAACTGGGCCCCTGATGTTGGGTAGGGGCATGCAGGTGAGGCCCAGTTCCCTGTATTGGTCCAAGGTTGCTGCCCAGCCCACTGAAAATAGGGAGCAGGGGTTGGGCCTGACTCCTGGTTTCGGTGGCCCTTGCCGTGGCCCTTCCCTTTATTGTTATTACCGCGGCCTTTGCTGCGGGACTGCTGCTGGTTGTCTTGCAGTGGTGGATGGGTGGTATTGGCCGCCGGTGGTGCCATGCCATCAACGACTAATGCCTTTTGATTGTGCTCCTCTTGTTTAGCACGGCGGGTCTCTTCCAACAAAATTTGCGAACGCGCTTTGTTAAAACTTGGTAGGGGGTCGTCCTGTTGAATCATCGTCGCAAGTGTATCATATTCACCTTTCGATAAACCAGCAACTAGTTGAAGTACCATATTGGTTTCTGAAACAAATGTCCCTACGTTGGAAAGTTGGTCGGTTATGAGTTTCAATTGTTTACAGTATTCGGACATGTTGTTAAAATTCTCGAGACGCGTATTGTTGAACTGCTCTTCCAAATACACGGCCCGAGTATTTTTATTATCCTGAAAAAATTCTTCTAACCGTACCCAAAGTTCACGTGTCGTAGCACCTGTTTTCATGATAGTACACAACAAGTCTTTAGAGATGGTGTCGTATATCCACTGTTTGACGATGGCGTCAAGGCGACGCCATGTCGAGTCTGCAACATCGGTTGGACGAGGAACAGAATCATCAATATGGTCGAGCACATTGTACGCACATGCATGAATATAGAACAGTTCTATCCACATGGAATATTGATAGTCTTCTTGGTCAAAAATTATAGGGATAAAATTCTTGATGTTGGTAAAGGTGAAAGCCAGATGAAAAGAAGACGATGTACGTGAAGTAGGGTTGTCAAAAGTACCAGTGGAAGAACCGGAATTAGTAGAGAAAGTGGGACGAGACATGGTGGCTATGGCTACCGTCGACCGAGAAGAAAAAAAATTAAAAAAAATTAGTGGTGGTCGGCGGCTATAGGGTGGAGAAGAGTAGGGATTAGGGTTTGGTTCTTGATAACATGTAAATTTGGAATAATCTCCCTTAGAGATTCCTTTCATTAATCACAATATATATAGTTGTACAGAGGTTGATTTTTAATACAATAAGAATCCTAATTACCTTAAAATACACCTATCATAATTATAAAATATATTATGAATATTCGGAGAATATTTGCTAATATAAAGAAATGAGAGGATGAATGAAAGTTAAAATGACAAAATTGATATTATAATATCATTCACATGCACGGTATATAAGAAATCGCCTTCCAACAGTTTCACATCATTGAAAGTTGACTTGTAAAAGAATTATTTTATCCCAAGAGCCATAGAACGGAGCAAGGAGAACTCCTTCTGGCCTTCCACTTCATTGCATTACCACCTCTTAAAATGAGCAAATATTTTAAACCTTTTCAAAGCTAAGCTTCTAAAGACTCTTGGAAAAAAAAATTATGAAAAAGAGACCATAAACACTCCATCAAATTCATACATATTCATCAATAGTAACCGATAGAAAAGAAAGGGAAGATTACTACAGGATGTAATACTATTCAGTAAGTACTTCAAGTTATAAACATGCATATCTGCTATAATGATGATGCAAGACATATTAGTGGAGGAAGTTTTCTTTTTTATGACGAAAGTGAAAAACAAAAGCATGAGGTCGATAAGGAAAAATATATCAGACCATAACAATTAAAAGAGATACATTCATCAAATACCCCAATGTAGAAGCGAGAGATAGCATTAGCAAATTCCCTGACTGAATAATCAACAAAATAAAGTGCATTTGCTCTCTGATGTTGTATTAACTTATGGGTTTGTTTAAGCAATTTAAATATCATACAGGTATAAAATTATATTTGAAAGTTTTGCTCTGAATAAAATAGCTCCATACTACAACTCTAACTAATATGTAGCCAAAAGCAAAATATCTAACAGCTGAGGTATCATTTTGTCTGAAATATCAATATATTTAACAAGATTCATTCAATCATATTCTTCAAGTTATGTGTGCCAATGAATGGTCTTTCTAGAAAACTACCTGAATATGAGCAGTGACACTCTAAAGTTGATTCGCCCAAATAGATACATCCCTGCAGAAATACACTCTTAGATACAACAAATAAGGCATATTTTCAATCCTAAAAACCACAAATTGAATTAATGAAGAAATAAAAGACGTTATTACAAGAGCCATAAATTGAGTAACACTGTTGGAAATTTGTCTTTGGTGAGAGTTGCGTCCACTCATCTTTAATGATTTAAACACTAGGGTTCCGCATGTTGGAGACTTTGATTCTTCAGACGTGCATAATCTACTAAGTGAGTAGATGATCGTAGGACCAAGGATCATCAAATTTCGTTGAGAAATGAAAGAGATATTGGGTCCACGAAGTGAGGTGTTTGAAGCATGAAAATGTGGTGTGGAACAATTCTCCCTCATCGGTGGGGAAAGGAAGATTTGTTCATCTTATAAGTCTCAAACATGGCTAAGGGTTTGGGACCCCAAGGGTAACCCATGTGTTTGAAGGAGGGAGGACCTAGGTGTGCTTGGGTTCGAGGCTAAGCCCACACGCGTGCCGCCGCCCGTCCGAGCTCGGGCCTCTGGCCTCTTGCCTCTTGCCTCTTGCCTCTTGCCTCTTGCCTCTTACCTCTTCTAACATTATCTTTTTGGACCCAAATTGTTTATTATTTATAGTTTGGTCCCTGGAGTTTCTGGACTGCCTTTTGGGTTGTTTTTGGAGCATTAAAACTCCATTAATCTACACATCAATTTAGTCATTTACTTGGCTGAATAACTCCTCACTAAAGCTCAATTACGTTCCCCCTCCATGCACTATATATTGAAGCCTTTGGCTCAATTGTTGGGACTAGATAGAAACGAAATACAGAAACAGAAAATCTTCCTACTACTCTCCAGCATTATTTCGTCACACTAAGTTCTTCAAAGTAACACTTGAGTTTCATTTGCTCATTTGTTAAGTTGTTGTTTTATCTTGAGAGACTATTGTCCAGAATGTAAAATGATATATAAAGTGCCATCACTCGACCCAACAAATCAATGTGGTTGTAATCTCAGTTTGTTGTTTTAGTTTATTGTAATTTCAATCTGGTGTAATAGTTAGCAGTTACTTATTTCTCGTTTCCTGCAATTGTTGTATCGTACAATTTTAAGACAAGACCTATTTGTTGTAACTGCAAAGTGCAAGATGACTGGAAACACTTATAATTCTGCTGCTGCTGCTACTCAAGGCAACCCCTCTGCCTTCCCCACTGTTGCTGCTACTCAAGGCAGGCCTAACGTTTTTCCTACTTCTCAAGGAAACGTTACAGTTCCTCCAACATCTGCATTCCACCATGAACGCCCAGAAAAATTCATGGGCTCCAACTTTAAGAGATGGCAGTAGAAGATGTTGTTTTACTTGACTGTTATGAGAATTGCTCATTTCCTAACAGAAGATCCTCCACAAGCTGGAGATGAAGTGGACCCTCAGCCTAATAAAACGGCTGAAGGGGGCCAAGGTATCCATGTCATAATGGCATGAAGATGATTCTTGATGCATGGAGTCATAGTGATTTCATGTGTAAGAACTATATTTTGAACTGTCTGTCAGACCCACTCTACACGATGTATTACGCCGTAGGCACCGCCAAAGAGTTATGGGAGAAGTTGCAGAAGAAGTACAACGCATAAGATGCTGGTACGAAGAAATTCATCATTGGAAAATTCCTGAAATTTCAAATGGTGGATAGAAAAACAGTGATGTCCCAAGTTCAGGAATTCCAAATGATTCTACATCACCTGGATTTGGAAGGTATGAAACCAAATTAGCAGTTTTTTGTTGCATCACTGATTGAAAAGTTACCTCCCTCGTGGAATGAGTTTATGAGTTACTTAAAACTCAAGACAAAGGAAATGACATTTGAGGAACTTATTATCAAACTCCAGATTCGGGAAGATAATAAGAAGGCCTTGCCTAGGGGAAAGCAACCCGCTGAGGCAAAGGAAAATCTGGTTGAGGCCAAAGGGAACCCAAACTCCAAAGGTTGGTGAAGTTAGAGTTGTTGCCGTCTATCGACGTAAACCCTCAACATAAGTGTGAGGTGTGCGTAGAGGCAAAACTCACAAAGATTTCTTTTCGATCCGTCGAAAGGAATACCGCTCCTCTAGAACTTATTCACACAGATATATGTGATTCGAAGTTTGCACAAACTAAGGGAGGGAACAAGTACTTTGTGACATTCATTGATGATAGCATAAGGTATTGTTACATTTACTTGTTGAAAAGTAAAGATAAAGTCTTTGAAGCGTTCTGACGTTACAAAGCAGAAGTTGGGAACCAACTAAGCATGCAGATTAAATCCATTCGTAGCGATAGAGGGGGAGAATACGTAACACCATTTGAGAAATATTGTGCCGAATCGGGCATTGTTCATCAAACGACTGCTCCATACTCATCTCAGTCAAACGGTATTCCTGAACGGAAGAACCGCACATTAAAGGAAATGATGAATGTCTTGCTCATCAATTCCTATCTTTCCCAAAACATGTGGGGAGAAGTTGTCCTTACTGCTAATACGATTCTTAATAGAGTCCCACATAAGGGTAAGGACAAAACTCCATATGAGTCATGGAAGGAAAAGAAACCCACCTATAAATATTTAAAGGTATGGGGTTGTTTGGCAAAAGTCGAAGTGCTCAAGCCAAAGCAGGTCAAGATTGGGCCTAAGACTGTAGATTACATTTTCATCGGATATGCAAATAACAGTAGTGCTTATCTCTTCTTAGTGCATAAGTCAGATATTTGAGATATCCATGGGGGTACAATTATTGAATCAAGAAATGCTCAATTCTTTGAGTATACTTTTCCTAGAAAGGAAAAAGACATCACCTCTCGTAAACGAAGTTATGAACAAAGCTCTCAGGAACCAGGAGTCGTTGACTGCCCGGATCTGATGGTTCAGATCTAGTGAACTTCGAAGTGGCTGAATATCCGGAATCTAGTGTTCCAGATTCTCAGAACTTGGAGACTCCAGAGATGGAACCAAGGCAAAGTAAAAGGGCCAGGAAAGATAAATCATTCGGTCATGACTTTGTAGCTTATATGGTTGATGACGAACCAAGGACAATTGCTGAAGCATTGTCAACTCCAGAGTAAGGCTGTTCAGTGGGACGGGCCCGCCCCGAACCCGACATTTAAAAAAAATTGCGGTATCAGGACTAGAACCGGGACGGGATATGGTTTTGGCCCGACCCATCCCGGCCCCTCGCCCCCAGGCTCGCCAGTCCCGACCCGATCCCGGTCCCACCCCGAAACTCCCCCGTTTGCAAAAATAACAGTTGCACCAACGACCATTTTACATTTTGTTCGTTGTGCAACGACTATTTTTGGCCTCCCCATCCCCCTACCCCTTTAATATTTATTTTTAACCCATAAGTTATTATATTTACACTTTAGCCCAATTTCCCAACTATAAATACCTCATTTTTCTCTTCATCTTTCTCACAAATCTTCCTACAATCTCTCTAATCTCTTAATCTATCTCTCTACAAGTCTATATTGTCTACTAAATATTCAATTTTATTTATACATTTGGGAATTGGGAGTGAAGTTGGCAACTAGCTTGAGGATCTTCCATCGAGCAAAGTTTTAATTTTCAACCTCCCGATTACACGTTGGCGTTTGGTACATTCGTTCCTTCATTAAATTATTATTGTCTGTTTATTTTATTTAGCGCACTTAATTTCATTTACTTTAATTATTTATTAGTATAATTATAAATTTATAATGTAAGGATTTAAACGTATGCTTACAGGTAGAGGTCATGCTTCTTCTAGTAGAGGAAACAAAGGCAATAGTACTTCTTCTAGTCATCCTATTTCTAGACAGAATCTTATTCCTACACAAGATGATTTTGTTGATACTGAACATTTTCCTACAATACCATTAGATTTAGACGAGGAGCTATTTTCTGGAACTCAAGAATACTTTAATTTAGACGATGATCTAGATGATACACCCACTAATGTAGATGACAACACACCCACTAGTGCACCTTCAACTGAAATGCCTCCTATTCCCCCTAGTATGAGACGAGGTCTAGCAAAACGAACATTAAAATCAGATGCATGGACATTTTTTGATAGGGACATAGAGAATCAAGTAGCTAGATGTAAAATTTGTAAAGATGTTTTAAAATTTAAAACTGAAAAAGATCACGGTGGGACGGGGGGTTTAATGAGACACGTAGCAAGGGCTCATCCAGCTAGGTATGCCAAATATGAGGCTTCAAAACCGGGTGCGCAAACGTCCGCTCCATCGGGACAAGGTTCACATATTGTCCCAGACCAAGTACATGGTCAAATTAACCCTATGACGGGGGGAATTGTAGGCCCTAAATATGATAAACATAGAGATAGAGAAGCAATAGCAAAATTAGTTGTTGTGGAGGGTTTGCCTTCTTCATTTCCTTCATCTCCCGGATTTATTCATTACATTAGAGATATGTATAATCCTGCTTTTAACGGTTTTTCTAGATCAACTGTTAAGAGAGATGTATTTAAATTCGCACATGAATATCAACAGTATTTATGTTATCATTATATCATTTTAATAGAAAAGTGGCTATCACTTCTGATATAGGCCGTAGTACTAACGGCCATGATTATTTAACGGTAACATTTCATTGGATAGATTATAAATGGTCTATGCAAAAACGTATATTAGCGTATAGATATATAGATGATAGACACACTGGTACTTTTATTGCATAAAATATTTATCAAGTGTGCGATTATTACGGAATAACTGATAAAATTATGACTATTACATTAGATAACGCTTCTTCTAACAATTACGCTATTACAATTTTAAAAAATAGTTTAACTCCATCTTTTTCAGATCATTTTCATATAAAATGTGTGTGCCATATATATAACTTAATTGTAAAGGATGGTCTATCACTTTTTGAAGACATTCTTAGTAAAATACAATTTGCTATAAACTTTATTTTTAAAAATAATAGAATACAACGAAGAAAAGAATTTAAAAAAACTTGTCACGATTGCCAACTACCTTATAGAAAATTTCAGAAGAAGTACCCATTAGGTGAAATTCTTTATACAAGCAACTACTTGTTGCTTATGACTATAGAAAACCTATAACTTTATTTTTTAACTCTCATAATCAAAATCCAGCTTATATGGTTGTAGATAGCGATTGGGGAAATTTTTTTGAACTTATTGTATTTTTAGAGAAATTTTTTCAAGCAACAAAAGAATTTTTCGGTATATATTATCCTACTATTTCAACTATGTTATTTTATATAGCTCTATTATTTTTATTGCTTAATGAATATATGGATAAAACAGCTTATAAGGCAGCTATTAAAAAATTGTTTATCAAAAAAAAAATTATTCCTATTCCCACTATTTATATTATTGGTGATGTATTAAATCCGACTATTAAAATAGACGGTACTAAATCACTTATTGAAACTATTTACGATTGTATAACAGTACTACCACATCCAAGTCCAAGAATCTAAATCACCCACCACCTATTGAACAAACTAAAGAAGAAGTGTTGTCTAGCGTAGAAGACGAATGAAAAAAATATATAGGTTTTACCAACAAGAAAGTCCTAGCAACCTACCGCCTTTCATACCATCTTCTTCTTCTTCAACACAACCTCACAAAAGACATATTGTTTCTGCGGCTAGTATTGAAAGCCAGAGAAATAGAATGTATGGTCGTACCGCTACTAACCAAATTAGCGAGTTTGATATTTTTGTTTTGCAGGATTTTATACCATACCAAACAGTTCTCAATGAAGAAGGACGTGAAGACTTGCTGAAATACTGGAGGGGAAATGAGAAGACATTTCCGACACTTTCAATGATGGCCCGAGATGTTTTGAACATTCAAGCGTCATCAACGACGTCTGAAAGCATTTTTTCCGCTAGCATATATCAAATAGGAGAGCACAGATACTCATTAGCCGAAGACAGCTTGGAGATTGTAGTATTATTTAGATATTGGATACGAGCTGAGCTGAGAAGGTGCGGCCAACCGAAGATCAACGAAGAATAAGACAAAAACTACAACGAAATCTTATCCGAAGGTGGTGGAAGCGACATGGAGCAATTTGACCAACAAATACCAATTCCAACGGAAGAACCACAGGAAATTATCGAGAAACTAGAACATGTGTTTTTCAAAATGTAATTTGCAACTTTTGAACAACACCACAAAGTTACAATTTTGACAATTGTGTTTATATTACAAAAAAAATCATATGTCTATTAAATAATATAAGAGGCACAAAAATAGTCTTGAGATATTTTTATTACACTATCTTGTTTAATAATTGAGTTTTTTTATATATATATGTCATTTTTTAAATTAAGTACAAAAAAAAATGATACCGTCCCGCCCCAGCCCGATTCCGACGGGATCGGAAACGGGAGGGGATGGCTGCAAATCCCACTTGTCCCGATCCCGCCGGTCTCGACCCGATCCCGCCCCTCCCCCCGTCCCGCCACACCCCGACCCGATCTCGTCTGTCCCGACCCACGGATCCCGATCCCGGCCCACTGGCCACCTCTACTCCAGAGGCACCACTCTAGAATGTCAACACCAAAATTATGAAGGTCACATCCTTTAAAATCATAAGAAATTTGGAATGCAAATTGTAAGCTTATAGCTAAATTCTTTTTTAATAAATACTTAATGAAAACACAAGTAAACATCCAAATGTCGTTATGCGAACATAAGAATGAGTACTATTGTATAATAGCTCATGAAAGGATTTATCATTCAATAGCCGATTGAGAATATGACGGTTAGCCTCTCGGCGCTTAGGAGGCATCCTATTTAATAAAGTCCCTTGAACTGTTACGAAAAACATTATCGGATTTCAAAATAGCACGATCTAATTACTCAAGTCGTCCAAGGGACAGGACCCCACACTGTAAAAAGTTTCCTTTTTATACAATTCATGATATCTTTCTTCTGTGCCTATCTCGATTTTAATAACTTCGGGGTTTATACCAAATTTAAGAGGGAATTTATTAATAAGGTAATTGTGAGAACACAAAGTCCCCAAAAACTGATACGCAACATGGATTGAAAAAACAATGCCCTCAAACTTTCTAAAAGGTATACATATTTTGTGAGGATAAGATGTTATAATCATATTTCATAGAAGAATTGGCTGAGAAGATTCCTAGACCCAAACTCAAGGGCATTATCAATTTTGACTATTTGTATAGAGGTTTGAAATTGAGTTTTAACCAACGCAATGAAGTCTTTCATTAAGGAAAATACATTTCTTTTGGAAAGCATGTAGAAAATTGAGTTACTTTTGATACGATGAGTGAGAGAACTTAAAGAGTAACGAGAACAATGAATTTCCTTAGCTGGGAGATACAAGTTGGTGGCCCTTACAGAAACACCAATTAATTATTTATAGCGTTCATTGATCAATTTTGGCGCTATCTCTGAAAAATAGTTAATGTAGTGGAGTTTCAAGTTTTATAGCTAAAACACCATGATAATAGGTTATTTTTTACAACGACTGAAAAATAGCTATTTATGAATTTTACCCTTAATTATTTTTACACCAGGTCATGAGTTAGATCGTATCAAAACACTCATTCTAAACTATGGGTGGCCAGCGGATCGGATTCGGGGCGGGGCGGGACCCGACGGGATTGGGGAAAGGGTCGGGACCGGTCCTCCGGCGGGCTGGGACTGGCGGGACAGGCCGATGTCCCGTCCCGTCTCTCATCCCGTCAGAAAAGGGGACCGGTGTTGGCGGGGCGGGGTGGGTCCGAAATTCCTTTTTTTTTTTACACTTAATTTCAGAAAAAACTATGAATATAAACACTTAAATAATTGAATAAGATATAGTAATAAAAATATCACAAGGCTGTTTTTGTGCCTCTTATATTATTTAATCGAAATATGATTTTTTTTGTAATACAGTTTCAAAATTGCAACTTTGCGGTGTTGTTCAAAAGTTGCAAATCACATAATAAAATTGCAATTAAAAAATTACATAGTTATAAACACCTTTTCTAATTTCTTTACAATGTCTTGTGGTTCTTCGGTTGGAATTTGAATTTGTTGGTCAAATTGGTCGACGTCGCTTCTAATTCCCTCGGACAAGATTTCGTTGTAGTTTAAATCGTCTTCTTCGTTGATCTCTGGTTGACCGCACATTCTACGCTCCGCTCGTATCCAATCTCTGAATAAAACTGCAATCTCCAAGCTGTCTCCGGCTAATGAGTGTCTGTGCTCTCCTATTTGAAATCTTCCGGCAGAAAAAACGCTGTTGATGATGCTTGAATGTTCAACACATCTCGGGTCATCTTTGCTAGTATCGGAAATATCTTCTCATTTTTCCTCCAGTATTTAAGCAAGTCTTCACGTCCTTCTTCATTGAGAACTGCTTGGTACAGTACTACATCTTGCAAAACAAAAACATCAAACTCGCTAACTTGATTAGCAGTGGAACCACTAAAAATATTTTTTCAATACGTGCATTATAAGATGGTTTTTTCATATATTCACTAAGTAACAAAAATATTAGAGCTATATAAAATAACATAGTTGAAATAGTAGGATAATATATACCAGAAAATTCTTTAGTTGCTTGAAAAAAATTCTCTAAAAATCAATAAGTTCTGAAATTTTTTCCCAATCATTATCTACAAGCATATCAGTTGGATTCCCAATCATTATCTACAATCGTGACAAGTTTTTTTATATTGTTTTTTTCTTTGTATTCTATTACTTCTAAAAATAAAGTTTATAGTAAATTATACTTTATTAAGAATGTCTTCAAAAAGTGATAGACAATCATTTACAACTAAGTTATAATATGGCACGCACATTTTATATGAAAATGATTAGGAAAAGATGGAGTTAATAGATCTTTAAAAGTCTCACATCATAATTATTAGAAGAAGCATTATCTAACGTAACAGTCATTATTTTGTCAGTTATACCATAATAATCGCAAACTTCATGAATATTTTGTGCAATAAAATCTCCAGTGTGCCTATCATCAATATATCTATATGCTAAAATACGTTTTTGCATAGACCAATTATGATATATCCAATGACATGTTACAGTTAAATAGTCATTACCGTTAGTACTACGACCTATATTAGAAGTGATAGATACTTTGCCAGGAAAATGATATAATGCATAACGTAAATATTGTTGATATTCATGTGCAAATTTAAAAACGTCTCTCCTAACAATTGATATAGGAAAATTGTTAAAAGCAGGATTATATATTTCTCTAATGTAATGAATAAAACCAGGAGAGGAAGGAAATGCAAAAGGCAAACCTTCCACCACAACTAATTTTTCTATTGTTTCCCTATCTCTGTGTTTATCGTTTTTAGGACCTACAATTCCCCCGTTGTCGGGTTAATTTGACCATGTACTTGGTCCGGGACACTATGTGAACCTTGTCCCGACTGAGAGCGCATTGGCGTACCCGACTTTGTAGCCTCATATTCATCACACCTAGCTTTGTGAAAGTCTTGTACATGTCTCAATAAACCTCCCGCCCACCCTGACCTTTTCCGATTTTAAATTTATACATATTTTTACAACTTTTACATCTAACTATTTAATTCTCTTGGTCCCTATCAAAAAAATCTCATGCAACTAATTTTAATTTTCGTTGTGTGGGACCTCGACTTATACTAGGGGGAATAGGAGGCGTTTCAGTTTCAGTTTGAGCCTGAGACTCAGTCTGAGGTTGAGGTTGAGGTTGTTGAGGTGCACTAGTGGGTGTGTCATCTAGATTAAAGTCTGGTTCAGTTGCAGAATATATCTCATCATCTAATGATATATCATCTAATGGTATATCATTAAAAAAATTAGTTTGATCTATATGAGTGTAATCAATCAAATCATTCTGACTAGGAATATGATGACTAGAAGAAGTACTTCTGCCCTTGTTACCCCTACTAGAAGAAGCACCCTTACCCTTACCCTTAATCATAGTCTAATTCTTTCCATTTTAATTATGCAAATAAATAATTAAAGATAATAAAATTAAGTGTGATAATTAAAATAAAGTAACAATAATAATTTAAAGAAGGAACAAAGGTACCAAACGCCGACGTAACGTCGACGTGTAATCGAGGTTGAAAATTAAAACTTTGCTCGATGGATGATCCTCAAGCTAGTTGTCAACTTCAGTCCCAATTTTTTAACTTTGATACAATTATACAAATGAGCAAATAAAATAAAATATTTAGTAGGCAATGTAGACTTGTAGAGAGATATATTGAGAGATTGGAGAGATTGTAGGAAGATTTGTGAGATAAAATGAAGAAAAAATGAGGTATTTCTAGTTGGAAAATTGGGTTAAAGTGTAAATATATTAACTTAGGGGTTAAAAATAAATATTAAAGGGGTAGTGGATTTATGGGGTGGGGGGCCAAAAATGGCCGTTGGAACCGTTGCACAACGGCCAAAATCTAAATTTGGTCGTTGTTGCAACGGTTAGTTTTGCAAAGGGAGTGGAGGGATCGGGATCGAGACGGGGTCGGGTCCAAGCGGAACGAGCCTAGGTCTCGTCCCGGTTTCGAGTCCCGATACCGTTAAAAAAAAATTAGGAGTCCCGACCCGGCCCATTGGACAACCTTATTCTAAACTAAGTTATACATTAAAAAAACAGAATTTCTTTTCCTGTAGGTGCAAAAAAAATGACAGCGTTTAACTCATTTAGCTTGATTTTGAATTCTTTTTAAAATTATTAAAAACTTTTTACGAAATATATACAAATTTGGTCGGAACATACAATTTGCTTACAACATTTTATTATATAGAATTCAATCAAAACATACAACTTATATATACTTGAGTATAAAATTGTTAGTATATAAATCCGGTCAAAAGATACCGCTAACATACAAATACAATTACTTGCACACAATTTTTTTTTATATATATAGATCTGGTTAAAATACAACTTAAATACAACTTTCATATAAAATTTTTGTTGTATATCAAAACGGTCAAAACATACAACTTATTTATGTCTTCCATTTCGAGTTTCAATTTGAAATCCAATCAAAATCAACCCTGATCTTTACCAAACTCCCTCAAAATTGAGGTACAAGCTCTAAAAAATATTCTCAATCATTTGCTACAGCACATGATCAAAATAGATTAATTTTATAATATCCAAATTTTGAATTTAAAGCTTCAATGCTTTAAAATCGCTATCAATGAAACTTTTTGATAAATTTTATATTTAATTGTTCATGTTTTCTTTTAATTTTTTCATTGATCAGCCATGTGACCCCAAAGAGAAAAAGTGAACTCTCATTACAGTTTTAAGCCATTAAAGCTTCGAGTCAAGAATTTTCTTTCGAATTCACAGTAAACTCTCATTACAGTTCATTTGATCATATTCTTATTTTAGATGACATGGAGAGATAAAATGGAAAGATTGAAGCCTAATTCCTTACTTTGTATACAATTGATAAACAGTTATATTAGGTAATTAAATAATAAGTCTGAATTACGATCAGATCTAAATACAACTGGCCCAGATATAAAAATACTTTAAGTTGGGCCTCCTGTATACTTTGGACTCCAACAGGAACAAACTTTGTTACACCATGCAATTTCACCAATAATGTAGTGATGAAATTGCACGAATCCCCTTCAAATGGACTGATCTTTAATTTTTGTCTTTTAGCAATTGAATTTATGTCCAGTGGGGCGTAAGTCCATAATAAAAGTCATCCTGTGTATAAATTGTGAGATATTATAATGTAATGATGGGCAAAATTAAAGACGCATAAAAGAGAAGCAAAAGTGCAACCCCTCCCTTATTCTTGTAAAATAAAGACACAATAATTTTGCTTAGTTTACATAAATCTATAGAAGTTTTGCGTAAAGAGTGGATAAGTCAATCACCAATTAAAAAATGGAGCAGAATGCTGAGATAAAAGCCAAAAAGTACGAAATAATTAAGGAAAATTAAAATAAAATAAAAACTGAATTTTTTACTAAGTTTTGAAGTAGTATATGCTTTAGACCCACACAAGTTGGAATCGACTATATAAATCTTTTTTTTTAAGCTCATTTTATATTATTATTATACTATATAAAATTAAAGTGAAAAATAAGTATATATATATTATATATATGAAACTTATTTTGAAGCCCAGTATAATTGCTAAAATTTTAGTGTCATTGATATACATTTCCCATGAATTTGGCACGGAAGTGCGTTTTCACCGAAATCAAAATTAGAACGAATCACTAAACACATTGTGATTCTTAAGAGTATAAATAACAAAGAAAAGTATTTACATGTATATCAATACTAAACTCAGGATATGACAGCAACAAATTAAGAAGGTGTTAAAAATGGACCACCTAAAAGATAGTTTTATGAGGTGAAGATTACCCAAAATTATATAAGGTGACAAATAACCCTTGTCCAACCAATATGGGATAGTAATTAATTAATATCTGCGCATCCAAAAAATTGGACATTTTGGAGCATGAATGATATTACATGAGGATCCAGTATTGAATAAACCAAGAATCAAAATGAAACTAATTCCGACACAATTTTAAGAAAAACGGACATTAACCCTACTTAACTCCAAAAGCTAACTCATGAAATGACAATCGTCTAGTGTGAAACACTATTTCGCGAATTAAGGGTGTCATTGACATTGCAATTAAGTTATCATCGGGAACCACCTGAATTCCAAAATTGGTACTCTTTTACTTGCATTTCTTTTAGTTATCATTTCAAGAAACAAAACTTGTTTCAATATTCAATTTTGCTGAATTTAGTTTGAGCTAAAACTAACATCACCTCTGCATTTCCAGAACATCACGCAAAAATGGCAGCAATAAATAAGAAGAAAGAGGAAGCCAGTTACATTCCAACAAAGCTATCAAGCACATAGATATGTTTACTGAATCAAAACTCTTTACTAGTTATATATATTTAGCATGTCTGGTAAAAATGGTGTCAGAAAGGTTAAACAAGAAGTAAGCTAGTCGAGAGATGTCTTTCTGTCTTTAAGACAAAATTGCCCTGTATATATGCTTTTACGGTAATCGACAATAGTCTCCCAAGATAAAACAGCAACGATCAACAATACAAAGCAAGTACTGTTGATTCTGGCGAAGAAAAGAATATAGAAAGATTGCTAAAGAGGAGAGGATTTTTGTGTTCTTTGTTTTTCGAACTGAACAAAACAGACTGTGTTTCGGTTTTTCGAACTGAACAAAACAGACTGTTTTTTTTTCTGTATTTTTCTTTGTATATTGTAAACTGAACAGTAATGTTCAATTTATAGTTGAAGAGGAGGGTCGTTGCAACGTTTGTGAAATCTTTCGAACCGTTGCAACGTTTCCGAAATCTTCAGAGACCAAAGTGTAAATAAGAAACACTTCAGGAACCAAAAAGAAAATTTTGAAAGAGAGCCCACAGCCGAGACCCGTGACCCGTGACACGAGACCGAGACCGAGCCGGATGTGCGGCGGCAACGCGCGTGTGGGGCTTAGCCCCGAACCCAAGCTCACCTAGGTCCTCCATCTTCTTAATATATGGGTTATCCCTTGGGGTCCCGAACCCTTACTAAAAAATAGAGCTTATATAGTGTTCAATTCTTCCATCTTCTACCAATGTGGGAGATTGGTTATATGGCCAAAATAATCTATCTATTCATGTCTCAAATAACTTACTTTGTATACCAATATCTTTTTCATTTCTTAACGAAATTTGACAATACTTGACACTAATATTATCTACTCATTTAGTAGATTAGGCATGTGCGAAGAAATGATGTTTCCGACATGCGGGGCACACATATTTAAGTCATTAAAGACGGAAAAAACTCAATTCCACATAGTTAAATTTCCAAGAATCCCCTCTTGAAAGAAAATTGGTGCACATAGGTTGCCAAAGTTCAGCAATCTTTCAGCGGAAAGATATTGCATCAGGAAAGGTAGCTTACAGCTTTGAACCTTCCTTAGTCGATTCCCATCGAATTTACTTACTGCGCGGTAAACATGATGTCTTGAACCACCAGTGTTTAGTGTAAACCAAGACAATAACTCCCCTTATTCATTTCTTCTTATAGTTTTGTCCGTTGTGGCCGTGGACAACTCTTGGATTCTTAAGTGCGTACATTTGAAGCGGTCTGTCTTCGCACTTAAATAGGTGATCTCCTATAAGGTATCATGTTATACCTTACTCGCAAGTGTTAGGAATCATTAAAAGCTTTAGAAACTTATCATTTACCCATTATGCAGGTAGCACTTAATGTCTATCGCGGGAGCAACTTTGGGATTATATTTCTTTAAAGAATAATAATCTGAAGTGCTCTTACTTCAAGTGAAGCGCTAAAACTGAACCTCTACAGTTTAGTTGTCCCATTGAACCAAATTCTTGGGATCTCCAGTCGGTAAGGTTGGGTTACCACCATAAATATTCTTATTGTTTGGGTTTTAAGCTCATTCCCCTAGACAAGCAAAATATTTGATTTTTGGGTAGGCCTTTAGTTAACTGCCTAACAGTCTATGACGAATATGTCTAGACTTGTTGTTGTACATACTGTTCCGTGCCCTTCCTAAAGACGATTGGCTGTCACAGTGAATCATCACCGAAGGTACGAGTTTATCCCAACAAGGGATATCCTCTAAGAAATCGTAAAGTCATTTTGCGTCTTCTCCTGCTTTATCCAAAGCAATAAACTCTGATTCCATCGTGGATCGGGCAATGCATGTTTTCTTAGAGGACTTCCAAGACACGGCCCCACCACCAATTATAAAAACATACCCACTGGTGGATTTGGTGTTCTTTATGTCCGATATCCAGTTTGCATCACTATATCCTTCCAATACGGCTGGATATCTAGAATAATGTAATCCGTAAGTCAGCGAATATTTCAGATATCGTAGTATCCGATTTAACGCCTTCCATTGATCATTTCTAGGATTACGAGTAAACCTAGCCAATTTATTGATTAGATAAGCGATATCGGGTCGAGTGCAATTTGTAATGTACATTAAGTTACCAATGACCTACGCATATCGCTCTTGGGATACGGGTGCACCACGATTCTTATCAATTCTATGATTCATATCCATTGGTGACTTCATAGGGGGACTGTCAAATATATCAAATTTCCTCAAAACATCTTCAATGTAATGAGATTGAGATAAACCAGTCTGTCAGGTGTCTTAGAAATCTTAATTCCTAAGATTACATTTGCAATACCCATATCATTCATGTCGAAACATTGTTTCAACATATTCTTGGTTTCCAGAATCAAGTTTAGACTACTTCCGGTGATGAGCATGTCATCTATGTAAAGGCACATCATGACATATGAATCAGAGTTCCCTTTTATATAGATACATTTATCACATTCATTTATGGAGAAATCTTTTGATAATAAAGTATTGTCAAACTTTTCATGTCATTGTTTCGGGGCTTGTTTGAGTCCGTACAGAGACTTACAAAGTCAACATACTTTCTTTTCTTGTCCTGGAATCACATACCCCTAGGGTTGTTCGATGTATATTTTCTCTTCCAACTCTTCGGTTAGGAAGGTTGTCTTAACATCCATTTGATGTATCTCAAGGTCACGCAAAGTGCTACGGCTATGAATACCCTTATGGACGTTAATCTAGACACATGGGAGTATGTGTCGAAGTAATCGAGGCCTTCCTTTTGTCTATAGCCTTTGACTACTAATCTGGCCTTATACTTGTCAATAGTTTCATCTGCTTTGTACTTTCTTTTGAGTATCCACTTACAACCCAAATGTTTGCTCCTGGAGGAAGATCAACCATTTCCCAAGTATGATTTTGCATGATGGAATCTATTTCGCTTTCTATAACTTCTTTCCAAAGCAGTACTTCTGGAGTTGACAATGCTTCATTCATTGTCCTCAGTTTATTTTCAACCATATAGGTCATAGAAACTAGACCAAAGTATTTGTCCTTTTTGATCATTTTGCTCCGTCTTGATTCAGCCTCTGGAACCCCTAAGTTCTGTAGATCTAGAACATTAAGTTTCGGATAGTCAGCAACTTCTGAGTCCTGTAGATCTGGAATGTCTAGTTCCGGATAATCAGAAACTCCCGGGTCTTGTTGATTTTGAGCATTTTGTTCATAACTTCGTTTGCGCGAAATTAACTCTTTCATTTCGAGGAAACATATGTTCAAAGAATTCAACATTCCTTGATTCCATGATCGTTCCCTCGTGGATATCAGGTATCTCCGACTTATACACTAAGAAGTGATAATCACTACTGTTATTTGCATATCCGATGAATATGCAATCTACAGTCTTAGATCCAATTTTGACTTGTTTTAGTTTGGGTACTTTGACCTTTGCCAAACAGCCCCACACTTTCAAATATTTGTAAGTGGGTTTCTTTCATTTCCAAGATTCATATGGAGTTTTATCCTTGCGCTTATGCGAAACTCTATTGAGAATTGTATTAGCGGTAAGAACCGCTTCGCCCTACATGTTTTGGGCTAAACCGGAATTGATAAGTAAAGCATTCATCATTTTCTTTAACGTATGATTTTTGCGCTCGACAATACCGTTAGACAGAAAGGTAAGGAGCGGTTGTTTGATGAACAATGCCAAATTGAGCACAGTATTCTTCAAAAGTTCAGCTTCTAATTTTTGTCTGGCTATGAGTTCGTGTAAAGACACCCAAATTGCTAGTAGAGGCTAGACTGTTATCAAAGCACCAAGGACTCATAATGTACAGAAGAAAAGTGAAATTAGTGGACCTCTTGTTACAGAAAGATAAAGTAGATCAGTAAAATACTGCACAGCTAAACTAATCAAACTAGTTTCCACCATCTCTGCACATATACTCTGAAACTCCATAGCCTTCCGAATCACCAAAGTCACGTTGGTGATACAATATCTCAAATACAAATAGCTACTGTTTTTCAACTCAAGAGACATTATTATATCTCCTTATGTGATTAATGCTATCCTTTGTAACTATATCTAAAATTATTTTTCTCTTTTGAGAAAGATAACAATGCATTTACTTGAAACTTTGGCTCCAACTTTCTGTTTTAAGTTTTCATACAAATGATAGTACCTGGTTCTCACACCCCAAATGTCAAAATGAGATTATATAAGATTGTTTTTTCTACTCACAATTTTGCCTTAGAAACAAGTTATGCAATCAATGAACGTGCAGATACATACATGTCAATTATGATCAAATTGTGACTACAGTATGTAATAATAACAAAATTAACCTTTAAACACATGTTATCCCAATAATCACAACATGCAAATATTTTGAGATCCTCATATTATTATGAACTTACCCTAACATTTATATAATCAGATTTAATAAATCACATGGTAGAAAACTTTAAAAGTGAATAAAGTAAAGAAGATAAAACCCGATTTTATTGTCGAATTCATAATTCCAAGTTCTCTAACTGATCACGCCTCTTCGTACTGCTAAAGTAGTGTTGACTCCAATTACCACAAAAACTTTCTTCCTTGTCAAGACTTAGACCAAGGCACCGTGAAATATCAATTGTATTTATGTGATTCGTTGCGTCGTTTGGTACTTCAAACCAGTGTGACGCACAACAACAATAAAAAAATGAATACTGGACAGAATGCTATCAGTTAATGTATTTCTGGAGTAAAATGTATATTCCACGTAAGCAATCTTCTCTTTTCCTTTGTATATAATACTTGATAACAATACCTCAAGATTGTTCATGGTAGTATGCATTGCTAACTTCTCATTCCCTGTATGCATAAAGAAAACTTCGTCTTCCTCCATCACGGATTCGGTTTCCAGAAAATGTCCCTCCAAACTACCCATAGTTTGCTTGTTATTGTTTGAACCAGACATCTTTCGAACACTTAGAAAAAAATGTCTTAAATTATTGGTAAAAATGGTGTCAGAAAGGTTAAACAAGAAGTAAGTTGAGTCGAGAGATGACTCTGTCTTTAAGATAAAATTGCTCCGTATATATGTTTTTAGGGTAATGGACAATAATCTCCCAAGATAAAACAATAACGATCAACAATACAAAGCAAGTACTGTTGATTCTGACGAACAAAAAGAATATAGAAAGACTGCTGAAGAGGAGATGATTTCTGTGTTCTTTGTTTTTCGAACTGAACAAAACAGACTACGTTTCTGTTTTTCGAACTGAACAGAACATATTGTGTTTCTGTATTTTTCGTTGTATATTGTAAACTGAACAGTAATGTTCAATTTATAGTTGAAGAGGAGGGTCGTTGCAACATTTCTGAAATCTTCCGAACCGTTGCAACGTTTCCTAAATCTTCAGGGACCAAAGTATAAATAAGAAACACTTCAGGGACCAAAAAGAAAATGCCCGAGCCGGACGAGCGGCGGCGCATGTGTGGGGCTTAGCCCCGAACCCAAGCTCACCTAGGTCCTCCCTCTTCTTAACACATGGGTTACCCCTTGGGGTCCCAAACCTTTACTCAAAAATAGATCTTATATAGTGCTCAATCCTTCCATCTTCTACCGATGTGGGAGATTGATTATTTGATCAAAACAATCCATCTATTCATGTCTCAAACACCTTACTTTGTGTACCAAATTCTCTTTAATTTCTTAACGAAATTTGACGATACTTGACACTAATATTATCTACTCATTTAGTAGATTAGGCATGTGCAAAGAAACAATGTTTCCGACATGCGGGGCCCATGTGTTTAAGTCATTAAAGACGGAAAAAACTCAATCTCACATAGTTAAATTTCCAACAGTCTACAATATACACAGCACAGAATACACAATTTCAAGCTTATAGCCACTGCCTGCACCCCTACCCGCCCGACCCCTCAACAAAAAAAAAAAAGACACGAGTAAAAAGACATTCAAGCTGCTCTAAAAATCTATAAGAAATTAACACAGGAAAAAAAGAATGTTCCTTTGGTTTTTCTAAAAGGTTTCAGAAACAATGTGAAACAAAGACTTATAGATGCTTTACTTTCTTCATGATAAATTCCTCCACAGATGTGCCTGTTTGATCCTGTTAGTCTACATTTGTATGAATTTGGTCCCAACTGTGCGCATTGATATGCTAGTTCGTGCAATTGAAGCCATGGCAAATTGAAAGCCAGATTATAAGAACCAAAAACAGGATGATCCCTAACACAACCAACTTTATTTTCATATTCTGATACCACATTTTCCGCCGTATTTGAGTCCCCTTTTTCTTGAATTCTTGGGCCTGAAAGAAAACATACAAGGTTTGAAACACCTTACAGATGCTATTAACACTTGCAATTATTAGAATTCATCAACCAAACCTACCGAATCACGCAGATTTTCAGCCTTGTCGGAAAGTGTAGTCAAGTTTTCCCCTCTTTCAATGGTCTGGCAGGTTTAAATTATGTCAAATGAACAGAAGTTTAAATAGCTCGAGTTGTTTCTTATTCGAACCAGATAAATGCATATAAAAGCCTAAAGTAAATGCTGAAGGTTAAAACTACCTTCATTGATCAATTCTAGATTCAAGAAGTGTGAACAATTACGTAACCAGTCAATCTACCACGATACAATAATGCTAAGCTATGAAAGGAGTCGCAATCCCTACTAGCCAGAACTTGGAGCTCCTAGTTTCTGTAGGTCTATTTTTGTAAATCTGGAGCTTACTATATAAAACATTTATCTAAGAAGTTGTCCTCCAAACTAGGCGGAAATTCTATTTTTCATGCATAATCAAAGAAATTTGGAACTTTCTGTTCTAGAAATATTACTGTTACAGTTATTGGCACAATAAGCAGTCATATTTGTTCAAGAACCGTCAACGCACTTCATGGGTTGAATAGTTGTAATCTCAAAGTGATATCAGAGACGGAGCAAATCCATGAGAGAACTGACTTGACAAGACAGAAATTATTGATGCATCACATAACAGATCAGTGCCCTGCAGATACTTTTCTCTTTCTTTTTAATTTGTCTTCTCATTAGATTCATCGTGCAACCAAAATCAGAAAGAAAGACATGGCTATTGCCTCATAAAACAACCATAACTAGATCACATTTTAAGAGGCTACTCCTTAACGGTACATTGAAACTTAAAGAGGCTGGCAAACAACAGGATTCACCAAACATTAGATGCTTCTCCAAGTGAAAAGGTACAGTTTTGTAATTTCGATAGAGTTTTGGGATTCATTAAGGAACAAGGCATACTATGATTACCTGACACTAAATCCGAAAAGGTTACACATATTATCAACCTATCAAAAGAAAAATAACAAATATCTAATTTGATGACAAGTATCTAGTCTGACATGAATGGTCTATACATCCTATATATGACTTAAGATGTTATTGTATCTGAACAAAGATTTGCTAGTAAAAACAGAAGCTCTTATATTAATGTAAATAAAAATAGGGGATAAGATAAATTCCATAATATAGATAAAAGATGTATTGTTGACCAGGAAGAGGCACCTAACTAGGTGAAGTTTATGAATTTTAAGCGATGCGAACTCAATTCTCTGAAAGCAAACTATTACTCCCTCCGTTTCAATTTGTTTGTCTTAGTTTGATTCGGTATGGGTTTAAGATAATAAAGAAGACTTTTAAATCTTGTAGTCTTAAACTAAAGATGTACTAAAATGCCCTTTGAAGCTTGTCGTCTTAAATATGCCATGTAGCATGTTGGGTGTAAAGAGTTACTAAATATAGAAAAGGCATTCTTTTTTAAACAAACTAAAAAGGAAAGTAAGACAAACAAATTGAAACAAAAGGAGTACCTTTTTACTTCTTTGTAAAGCAAAGTTTTTCTTTTACCTATGGAACTTTTAAATTGATTTTGGAATGGTTTATGGTATCCACCAATGATTTTTCAGAAGTGACATTAGTGTAGGAAGAATAAAAAGTTTTTTATTAGGTAGCAGGAAGGTTCAAGAATATGTTTTCTAATCAGCTATCAGGAACAAATATACTCATCCCACATTTGTGGGCAGAATTAAAGAAGATTCATTTTTAACTACAGATCTGTCAAGCTATAAGACATTCATGAAGCTGCACGAAGTGGAGAAATAAATTACTTTTGCCAGGATATACTGGGCAAAATAAATCCTAGACAATAACAAAAAAAGGACATGAGAGGACAATATCCACGTCATGAAGAAACGAGTGAGCCATATTGCAGCAGATAATATCATATGAAAGGCATCTTTTTCCAGTTTACTTGGCATACCTTGTCTATATTCTCCAACATAATACTTTTGACTTCAGACACTTGGGCTTTAACTTTTAATAATTTCTCAATCTCGTCGGCGTGGTCAATTATATACCGCATGTGCTCTTTCATGATAGGTCTGTAAAGTTTGACATATTTTACCCGTTATACTTCTGTGTAATAGAATACACCTGCAGTAGATTATGAGAATACATATTTTAAGCAACATACCCGAACTCTTTATTGAGACTTTTAGCCACAGCGGTATCTGCTTTACCACCACCATATCTTTTGTTAAAATCGGCTCTCACGCGTTCCAAGAATGCAATAGAAATTTGCTTCCCCACAGATTCTTTGGAAACAACACAATAAGCTGCAAAATTCAACAGGCATTAGTTGGAACTTGGAAGAACTTAAGTGAAAGGAGGTCAACGAAGCAGCAATAAGGTGATAAACACCATTTTCCTGAAAGTATCAAATGATAGTAAGCTCAGGCAAATTTACTAGGAAACACCAGACAACATAGTTTTTTACTCTCGGCACTAGAGCATATAGCTTTTCTTTCTTTATAGGATCACTAGACCATAAAGCTAATGATATCAATTTACAATTTAAGTGGTAAAGGCTCTTTGAAGTCGTCAGAAGGAGACACCTTATAAAAAAAATTATTAGTAGAGACACTTCGGCAGCCTAAAGATGCTTTGAGGTCGGACTTGACTTCTTCAACCTTTTTCCTTTTTTAGATAGAAGAGAAGCCAGGCGCTGCAGTCCACACCAGAGGTATACATAGAGCCATGAACTAGTAAGACCGTCAATCATCCACTCGTTCTAAACTACAATATGACCCAAAATAAGCAGAAATTATCCTCCAAATACAATTTATATCCCTCTATTCGACTGTCTATTAGCTCCTTTCCATCTCACTCAGCCTCTTCAACCTACAGCGTACAAAATCTTGACTGGTAGCACTGTGTAGAACTTCCACTAAGATTAAAAAAACCAAGTTCTGCCTTGATCATGTTAAAGCTACAATTATAGACTTATAGAATAGGTTCACAATTCTACCTCCAGTCATTATTTATTTGTAAATGAAAGGGAAAAAGCTACACTTCATACAGGAAGGAGTGTGTGTCATCGATCAATTTGGAAACAAATCCTTTTTTCTAGTATTTTGTTAGAATTTTGACTATTCAATAAACCACTAGAATCTGGATTCTTTTTCTTTGATACGTATAGATAATATTGACTAGTCAACAAACAGAAGGACAGAACATTCACCAAAGTTGTTCTCCCACTTCCCATCAGCTAATTCTCTGACGATTCCATCAGCTGAAATACGAAACTCACAGATTCCACATAGACAATTCCAATCCTATATTTATAGCGTTCAGCTTATGATACTAACTTTCAAGAATTAAACCAAATTCTCAATATTTACGGAAACATCTCTCAACACAAAAATAAATGCAGATTAGTAACAGAAAACTCAAACTTGAAACACAACCGGTCAAGGTGATGTGTAAGTAAGGATGGGATAGAAATATCTATCAGTCAACACCTTAATCCTAAACTAATTGGAGTTAGCTATATGCATTCTCTATATTCACTCCTCTTATAATTTGGCTATTTTTACACTACCGTCAACATACCACAACCCTTTTACTTATATGTGCTCGTGGCTGCAATATATTAAGCATTACAATATCTTGCTAAATTATCATTGTTGAGCTTCTAAAATTTCCTGTTTTACCCCCCATAAAACCAAAGATCTAATTGTCCTAATCACAATACACACCCTTTATTCCAAGGGATCTAAAAAGGGGTAGTCAAGTGCACAAAGTATCCCGTGTTAGCATGTTCGGGGAAGGCCCGCACCCTAAGGGGGTGCGGTGTAGACAGCCTAACCTAATGCAAGCAAAGGCGAATCCAGGATTTCAAGAGGATGGGTGCACCATTAGGGACGGAAAGGTGTTCACCCGAATCCCTCGATAAAAAATTACAATATTTTTATTTTTAATGCACATATATAGATTTTGAATTCCCTAAGCCCAAGACTAGAAGTTCCCTCGACCTTGAGGAGTAAGCCCAACGCCTAACTAGTGCTCCACTCAGTCTGGTTTGACCATATATTCCTTCAGTTAATATTAGATATATTTATAAGAATTATACATATAATATACCGAGTTTAGTCGGGTGATCATGGGTTCACGTGATCCATTTTTTACACATAAATTCACCCTCCAACCCGTGACCTATAGGTTAGGTGGAGAACTCCAAGCAATCTATCAACATAAAAAAGATGTAACATAACTTACCCGTTTCTTCCAAGCGATCTTTAAACAACACAATTCTACCTAGAAAATCCAATTAAGACCACCTTTTACTCTAAAACTCAAGATCCATCAATACCCATTTCAAATCAAACTAAAATGAAACAACACAAGTGTATAAACAATGTAAAAAAAAACAAAAAAAGAGGCTAAAAGTGAAAGATAAAGGAATTTTTTTTTACCATAACCATCTTCAACAAGGAAGTTAAAAGTATGGTGATCACAATTATAAGTGAACTTATTGTTTGAAGAGGGCAATTTCTGCAAACACTGAGCTGCAATCGCCGGAAAATTTCCAGTGAACTCAGTGTACTCAGCTAACACCATAGTACCACGAGCTACAAAGCTGTATATGAAACATTCTTGACCCATTTCGTTGAACACGGTAACAAAGTGAATTAACGGTGGAGATTAAATCAGATGCACGGCGGAGAACGGCCAAGTTTAGCGGCGGAGTGTCACCGGAAAGTTGTTCGGAGCTTTTCTTAGTTCTAAGTTGTAATGATTCTATAGTTCTAATATGGTTATTAATAATCTTTTTTTTGCTTTGTGATTAAGGTATTTTTTGGTCTAGAAATATAAGAAGAATTTAGGGTGTGTTTGGTAACAAGGAAAATGAATGGATTATTTATTTATTTTGTAATGTTTAGTTAGTAAGTAAATTTTTTTATGTCAAGAATGTTACTTATGAAATTTATTTTTATGTAATCTAGCAAAATATTATGGAGATGGGTGAGGGGGCTGGCTGGGGTGGGATTGTCTAGGAATAAGGGTTGAGGGGAGACATGATGAACTTGGAACGTCACTTATGAAATTTATTTTTTTATTTTTATTAAAAGGTTATTTTCTTCATTTTTACAAAATTTATTTTTCTAAATTTTTTTTTAAAAATATTTTGATCAACTAATTATGAAAATATTGAATAACATTTTTCAAAAAAATAGTTTTTTACATACCAAAACACACCGTTAAAGGAACGGCGCCGTTGTAGTTTGAATAGATCAAGAAAATGGAATTTGTTTGGATTTAATTATTGTTTTTTTCAAAGATGAGGGAAGGAGAAAAACAATATGTTCAAAGATATCTAGAACTAAGTTGGGTTTGACTGAAAGAAGAAAGGTATATTATTACATTTGGGGAGACAAAGATTGCCTTGGGCGGGTAGAATTGGTATCTTAATTTACCTACTACTTTATAAACAAGTTGAGATAATTAATTGGTTTAAGTTTAGCTTTCTGTTTGTTGTTCTCTTTTCATATAGGAGTACCAGTTAAGAGAAAAAATAGGGAAGACAGAATTGGTAATCCATGTGAATTAAAGTCAGATTTGGGTTTAACATAAGTAATTACTCTAACTTATTGTTCTCTCTTTTACATTTTATCCGATAGTATTTGATATATACTAGTTTCAGAAATGATGCAATTGAAATATATCAAATCCGATAGTATTTGATATATAACTTATTGTTCTCTTTCATTTTTTTCTCTAAGGTATTATGAGGTTAGATATACAAATTCAAACATTTTGAACTTT
Organism: Anisodus acutangulus; assembly: GCA_029783415.1. Classification (NCBI taxonomy): domain Eukaryota; kingdom Viridiplantae; phylum Streptophyta; class Magnoliopsida; order Solanales; family Solanaceae; genus Anisodus; species Anisodus acutangulus. The sequence goes on from CM056492.1 coordinate 22,505,733, forward strand.
TCATATCTTACTTCAAATAAACATAAAGATACAATCAGCCTACATGTACCCATTGTTGCATTCACATAGTATGGTTAAGAAAAAAGGCTTGAATCTACCTCAGCTTGCCCATTAGAAAGGTTCTTGATTACTTTTAAAACGAAATTAAAGCAACAATGTTAGATTTCTAAAAAGTGGTTTGAATTGCGAAAATATATCCAATCAACATATTGTTGGAAAACCCAAAACAGAACAAGTGGGATTTTTACATAACTAACATAAAAAGAAGGGTTTTTTTTGGTTGGTTTTGAAATCGTTTTCCAAGCTAGATGAGTACATCACCAAGCCTAATCTTGTGTATGGCATGTGGGTCAGTGGTGAAATAAACGCAACTTAGATTATATTATTTCTCGGAAATGAGGTTCAAACTTTTTTTCTATCCACCTTTTCCTGTTAATCTTATTGGTAGATGTTTGATTACCCCTCAATTTCACTTTTATGTGACTCTATTAATATTTGAAGAGTTAAAAGAGTTTTTTTTACAACCATCTTTTCATATGTTTTTAAAATATCTTAAATGGTTAAATACTGTAATTTTGATATATATATATATATTGTTTATATAAATTAATACACACATAAAAATTACTCCCTCCGTCTCAAATTGTTGTCGTGGTTACTAAAAATAATTGTCTCAATTTACTTATTGTTTTAAAAGTTCAACGCATAATTAATTACTTCTTTCTCATTTTACCCTTAGTGATAATTTTGTCATTAATGAAAATGACATATAAATTGAATAAAATATTTAATGAAGAGAGATTATAATTTAGATATAAATAAGGATAAAAATAATCAAATATTTTTTATAATTAATATTTTTTAAGAAGCGTGTAAAATAAAAGCGATAAATAATTTAAAATGGAAATAGATAATTTGACCCTCATATCTGAATGAACATAACATAAGGTGCAACAGAGAGAGTATTACTTTCTTTATTAATGCTTTTAATGTATCCAGTGCATCTTAAATTTGTTACTGTATTTAATTTGGAGTAAAAGGAAAGAAAATGGCTTAATATCTAAATAGCCACTTAAATTTGACATGCTTTATAAATTAGACATATAAACTTATGAAGTGATCACACATTAATTTGACAAATATGTATCTTCTCAACACTCATAATTAAAAGATCAAGTATGTGGAATACATTAGCTACTAACATGTCAAATACGACTAATCATTTAATGACACGTGGAATTTGAAGATAAAAAATTATAAATATATCTAAAGAAATAAAATAAAGAATGATCTCACTTCTTCTCCAAATGCCTCCCTTTCCACACCCCTTAGGCCGTCAGACTACTTCTTCCTCATTTCTTTTTCAATGTTTTTTTGTTTATTTTTATCTTCTCTTGGTTTTCTTCTTCTTCTTTTATCAATTCCCATATAATCATTCTTCTATTGCTCATTATCATATTCTTCTTTTTTTTAAAAAAAAAATCCATTGAAAAATGATGTTAACAATCGAAGCAATTTCAGAGATATGGAACAATTGAATTTGGACTCTCAATTCAACAACAAGTTCTCCGATTTCCAGTGCAATCCAATTGCAAAAATCAATCAGAATTAAACGAGCAACCATTTTCTATTATTCATTTTTTTTGAGGTTTCAATTTTTAAGCTTGATATTTTTGAAAAATGGCCAGCAACCACTCTTCTGAATGTTAAGTACTTCTGATTTTGTTTGAGAAGAGAAATGATAGAATATACATCGTATATTCTTTTGATATCATTAGTGATCTTGTACATATGTAATTATGATAGTAATCTTTTGTATTAGATAAATGTATATTGATTTATGTAATTATAACCTAAAATGACTATTGTATATCATGTATATAAATCATTTACATTAATGAAATGAGCAAGTTATTCTCTTTCATGGTATCAACAGTCTAGGACAAATTTTTTTCCTTCTCCACAAACTTCCGCCGCCCTCTACCCATCGGCCATCCCTTCGATTTTCTTTCCAAAACCCTAATTCTCCTCTCGTTCCTCAATCATGTCTAACACAAATAATACATTTCATCATGCCCTTGCAGTCTCCAACATCAAGAACAACATCCCTATCGTCCTTGAAATGGAGAAAATCAAATACACGACGTGGGCGAAACTTTTTAAAATTCATGCAATGTCTCATAGAGTCCTTCATCACATTGTCAAACTGGAAAAAGGTAAGGAGAAGGTGTCTTCCACCGATGTTGAAATAGAGTTGTTGGCAACTCTTGATGCTACGGTCATCCAATGGATTTATTCCACAATCTCTACGGACCTGTTACAGACAATTATCAAACCCGACGCCACGACAATAGAAGATTGGAATAGGTTGCATGATATATTCCAAGATAACAAAAACTCTCATGCCGTAACCCTTGAACAAGAATTCTCTCACACAAATATGAAGAATTTTCTGAATGCCTCCGCCTATTATCAAAGGCTCAAAGAGTTGTCGGATTAACTCAAGAACGTTGGCGCGCCAGTCACAAATGATCGTCTCATTCTTCATATGGTTGCGGGCCTCTCCAAGGCGTATAATGGGGTCGGCACTCTCATTCACCAAAGCAATCCTCTCTCATCGTTCTACCAAGCACGTTCCATGCTCACCCTAGAAGAAGCAGGGTTGGCTAAAAAGGCCGCAACCGAAACACATTCCGCTATAATGGTGGCCACGTCATGAGATACCGATGACCCTCAATCATTCTCTGAAAATTATAGTCAAAATCGCAACAATGGTGGTGGCAAAAAGGGTTAAAATCGCAACAACGGCGAAAACCGCGGCGGCGGCCGCGACGGTGGAAACGATGGCAGCCGCGGTGGCGGCAGTGGAAGATGTGGTGACGGCTAGCAGGGGCCTGGACCACAGTACTACTGGCGCCTTGGCTAGTGGGCAGTGGTCGTGGGGCTTGGTCAATGGGTAATTGCCCATTCCACCTTGCCCTTTTTCCATACAAAATTGGGCCATGCCCAATGGTAAGCAACAACAACAAGCTTGATAGAACCAGGCCTGGCGTGCTCTGGCCTGCTCTGGCCTCGGCCATAGAAGGCCTTCGCTGCTGCGAGCCCAGCAGTCTCCCCGACCCATGAGGATATCGAGGCAGAGATGCATACACTTGGGCTTGCGAATTGGTACATGGACACTGGTGCTACTTCTCATATGAAATTCGCACAAGGTAATCTCTCGTCTTATTTCAATTTGAGCAAAAATTATGGCATAATTATTGGTAAAGGTCATTCAATTTCAATTCGTGGTAATGGTCACACAAATTTGTCTCCCCCAAACTTGCCTTTAGCCTTGAAAAATGCCCTTCATGCTCCTCAATTAATTAAAAATTTGGTGTATGTTCGGAAATTTACAACTGATAACTCGATTTCTGTTGAATTTGATCCATTTGGGTTTTTTGTGAAGGATTTTTGGACGGGGATACATCTAATGAGATATGATAGTCGGGGCGAGCTCTATCCCATCACCACAAAACAAGCCACACCGTCAACATTTGCCGTTTTAGCACCTTCCTTATGACATGCGCGTTTGGGTCATCCAAGAGCGTCTATTGTTGCTCCCCTTAAAAACAATAGATTTATTTAGTGTAATAACACTCGTAGTGCTAATGTTTGTCCTTCTTTTCCACTTGAGAAACATATTAAATTGCCTTTTGTTGCCTCTACTTCTAGTATTATGTTGCCTTTTGATATTATTCATAGTGATCTTTGGACGTCTCCCGTTTTGAGCTCTTCAGGCCACTGTTATTATAATTTGTTGTTGGATGATTACTCAAATTTTTTGTGGACATTTCCTTTATCTAAAAAGTCTCAAATTTTTTTTCCACATTCCTATCATTTAGAGCATTCATCCGTACGCAATTTGAACGGAAAGTTAAGAACATTCAATGTGATAATGGAAGAGAATTTGATAATGAGCCATTTAGAGAATTTTGTAGGATTAATGGTATATATTTTCGGTTTTCATGTCCTCATACATCATCACAAAATGGGAAAGCCGAAAGTAAAATCCGCACCATTAATAAAATGGTATATTGTTCGTACTTTACTGGCTCATGCATCATTACCACCCTCTTTTTGGCATCATGCATTACAAATGACAACTTACATTCTCAACGTACTCCATAGAAAAGGATTATCCTACCAATCTCCATTTAAAATTCTTTACCAAAAACACCCGTCCTATTCTCATCTTTGGATATTTTGGTGTTTATGTTATCCTCTATTTCCCTCCACTACCATTAACAAACTTCAAGCTCATTCTACCGCTTGTATGTTTTTGGGGTACCCATCTAATCATCGTGGTTACAAATGTTATGATTTATCCTCTAATAAAGTTATCATTAGTCGTCATATCATTTTTTATAAAACCCAATTTCCGTTTGCTAAGTTGCATACTTCTGTGTCCAATCCCTATGATTTTTTAGATGATGGACTCTCACCGTATGTGGTCCACCATTTTGCCCAACCCGTACCTTGGAACATGGACCAACAGACTCGATCGGACCCACTATCTGCTGGCCCAAATTCCTTCGATCCATCCTCTCTGCCAAAGATGCCCATCGCCTCTTGCCCAACTGCTCGTCTCCGAAGTCCGCCAACAGCCCACTTCCCCGCCGCCCAATAAATCCCAGCCGCCACCCAGTCCAAGCCCAACCAACCCGAGTCCAACCCAACTCCAATGTTTCATACATGTGCTAGCCCACGGTTTCCACTCAAATTTAGCCCACTTCAGTTTCGGGATCAGGGCCCGTTACTCGTAGCCAACGAGGTATTTTTAGACCAAGGCGATAATTTAATCTTAACTCTAATGGCACTAAATCTCCTCTACCGCGTAACCCCATGTCTGCCCTTCGTGACCCGAATTAGAAAATGGCTATGAATGATGAATATAATGCTCTTATTGAAAATAAGACGTGGGAGTTAGTGCCCCGTCCATCTGGTGTTAATGTGATTCGTTCAATGTGGATTTTTACTCATAAGAAAAAATCTAATGGTTGTTTTTAGAGGCATAAGACCCGTTTTATAGGTGATGACAAAACTCAATAGGTTGACGTAGATTGTGGAGAGACATTTAGTCCGGTGGTCAAACCGGTAACTATTCGCACTGTTCTCAGTCTTGCTCTTTCCAAATCATGGACCATTTATCAATTGTACGTGAAAAATGCATTCCTACACGGGGAACTCAAGGAAACATTATACATGCATTATCCATTGGGTTTCAGTGACTGGTTACGGGAGGGACCATTTCGTTTTTGTAGGCTGGTCCGGTCTATTGTTCTTTCCTTGTGCCTATTTTGCTGTAGGGGGTTGGTTCACAAGTACAACCTTTGTAACTTCATGGTATACCCATGGATTGGCCAGTTCTTATTTGGAAGGCTGCATTTTCTTAACTGCCGTAGTTTCTACTCCTGCTAATAGTTTAGCACATTCGTTGTTGTTGCTATGGGGTCCTGAAGCACAACCCTACTTATCATAATCATGTGTGCTTGCTGAAGAAATCCTTGTACGGGATAAAACAGGCTCATCGGGCCTGGTACAAGAGATTCGCATATTATGTGTCTACTATTGGGTTTTCTCACAGCAGGTCTGATCATTCATTATTCATCTACTGTCACGGTACTTCTATAGAATACATTCTGTTATATGTAGATGATATTATATTAACCGCTTTCTCTAATAAACTTCGCAAGTTATCATATCTCTTCTCAACTCAGAATTTGTTATGAAAGACTTGGGGCCATTGAGCTATTTTTTGGGTATAGCTGTCACTCGTCATGCGGGTGGTCTATTTCTATCTCAGAGAAAGTATGCAACAGAGATTATTGAACGGGCTGACATGTCCGCCTGTAAGTCATCTTCTACTTCGGTTGACACTAAACCGAAGTTGAGTGCTACTTCTAGCACACCGTACGAGAATCTCTCCCACTATTGTAGTCTTGCAGGGGCTCTTCAATATCTCACATTTACGAGGCCTGATATTACTTATGCAGTGCATCAGGTGTATTTATTCATGCATGATCCGAGGGAAGAACATATGCACTCTCTTAAACGCATTGTGCGCTACATTATGCACTCTCTTAAATGCATTGTGCGCTACATTCAGGGCACTCTTGATTATGGTTTACATTTATATCCATCATCGGTATCTACTCTAATGTCGTATACATATGCTGATTAGGGTAGATGTCCAGACATCAGGCGTTCGACATCTGGTTATTGTATGTTTCTTGGTGATAACTTGGTCTCTTGGTCGGCTAAACGACATGCTACATTATCGCGCTTTAGCGCGGAGGCCGAATACCGAGGGATCGCCAATGTGGTGTCTGAGTCCTGTTGGTTGCGTAACCTCCTCTTAGATCTTCATTTTCCTATTCGGAAAGCTACCTTGGTCTACTGCAATAATGTTAGTGCGATATATCTCTTGGGGAATTCTGTACAATATCAGCGCACTAAACATATCGAGATAGATATTCACTTTGTTCGCCAAAAGATAGCTCGTGGACAAGTATGTGTCTTGCATGTCCCTTCACGTTATCAAATTGCTGACATCTTTACTAAGGGACTTCCCTTAGTTTTGTTTGAAGATTTTAGGGACATTTTCAGCGTACGACAACCGTCCGCTATGACTGCGGGAGTGTGATAGAATATACATCGTATATTCTTTTGATATCATTAGTGATATTGTACATCTGTAATTATGGTAGTAATCTTTTGTATTAGGTAAGTGTATATTTGATTTCCGTAATTATAGCATAGGATGACTATTGTATATCATGTATATAAACCATTTACATTAATGAAATGAGCAAGAGATTATTCTCTTTCAAGAAATTCATGCCAGAATGGTCATTTTTACCGATCAGATATTCACCAGAGGAGTTGATTGGAAATTTTAAGGATTTTTCAAAAATGAAATTAAAAATAAGCTGAAAAGGTACACTCTCATGCACTTAACAATTGCTTTGAGACACACTCCTTGCCACATCAGATACTTGTGTCTAAAAGACACACTTTGAATGAGTTTAGGTGTCTATCTGATTACTCCGTAAGTTTATATGTCTACTTTATAAAACATGTTAAATTTAAGAAGCTATCGTGATCCCTCCGTAAATTTATATGTCTGCTTAACAAAACATATCAAGTTTAAGGGGTTATTTAGTTATTAAGCCAAAGGAAAATGTAAAAGAGTGACCAATATATATCACCTGTGTATCACAAATTCACTAATGATTACTGACTATTTAACTTTAGAAGAGTAAATGGAAAATCAAAAGTAAAGTACAGGGGGAGAAGTGGTGTCATCTCTCACTCTCCAGTCTTCTATATCAGCCTTTTTGAGTACAGCTGAAAAAAAAATAGGTACATAACAACCAATTAGTAACTATATGCATGTTCATAAATTCAGACACACATAAAAATTTAAAAATAAAATAAAAAGGCAGCAGCAGCAAGACAAAAACAGTTTGAACGTTTTTATGAAATGTAGTAGTAGCGATTCTGGTCCTTCCCAGGGATGTAAGGGCCAGTTACGTTGGTGTATATATATGTAGGAGTAGTTAAATTTAAAAATAAGGTTTACTCTAAGCATTAACAAACTAAGAAAAAAATAGGTAATTAACTATGCCTAGCTCTTAAAAGACGACTACACAGAATTATTCATGAAAAGTGAAACTGTAACTTTGAAAATAAGACAAGTCACTGGTCAAATTAAAATACAGTAGTAGTGCAAAAAACTTTAGCGTAGTAATACTATTGTGCAGCCACTGATGACTTATAATCTTAGATATACCTCTAGCCCTACTCTATCATGTTATTAAACTTGAGTACTTTCATCTTTATGTGGTCTAACTTACTAAATAGCACACAAAATCTCCATTTATTGTGATGAAAGACACTTACAGTCCTCTTCGAATGGATCTAGGTCTCAAAATCAATAAACACAAAAAAAAGCTAGAGGTATAAGGAAGAAATTAAAGACCTCTATTTATTTTTTCTTAACAATAAGGAGGAGAAGTGAGATTGCATTTAATAGGAAGAGCTAAAGCAAGTTTAGGTTCAATTCCAAGAGAAGGCAATAAGAATGAGTCCCTATAAGAACACAAGCACTGCAAGTCTGCACCCGACAAGGCTTCACAACAAGAAGTAGATGGCTCCACTGGATTTGGCTGTGTAACTGATGGCTTACATGCTGTTAAACCATCGTCATTCATGTTACACTTGACACTGCTGAAAATTCAACTATGAGTAGTAGTCCTAAAACTATCATACTCAACACTCCCACTTTGCTTCCTCTCATAGGCATGTTTTCTGGCTAGCTAGCTTATTTCTTACTCGACAACCAAGTTGTGTGTGTGGAGTTTGGAGGTTACTTCTTGAATTTATAAGCTGAGGAACCGACATAATTTAAAAGATTGTGGGGGGAAAATGGTGAAACAACAGTAACAAGCTATGCCTCAATCCTAATCACGTTAGAGTAGTACATATGAATTCTTGTTGTTCATGTCGTTATATATTTGTGATACTCTTTTTCATTTTAATATATCCTAAAAAGAATAATATATTTTTATATTTAGTAGCAATAATTTAATTTTAAAGTTTTTATTTTATTCTTAATGACATGATTTATAATCACACAAATGTTAATAATTTATTTTAGATCATAAATTTCAAAAGTCTTTCTTTTGTGGGAATGAAGGGAGTATAACTTAAACTCATCTTAGTCCAATATATTATAAAGTGAAGAAACAAAAATCTCTTAACATTGAAAATTCTCTACATTTTCTAGTTACTGCTGAAGCATTAGGGAAATGCACTCTAGTGCCTTGACTAATTGAGGGTAGTCCAAGGAGTTAAGAAGGTAGTTAGTTGGTGTAGTTAGTTATAAGATTAGTTATAAAGTTAGTTAAGATGTTAGAAGTAATTAACAAAAGAAAGTCATTAGAGTATTCTACAAGAGTGGAGGTGTATATATATACATACTTGTACAGATATTTTTTTTTGCTTAAGAAAGCAATTCTCTCAAACACTTCTAATGCATTAAGTCTCCCATTCTCTCCCATCATCTCCCATTCTCCTTTCTTGTGCATTCTTCAATAATACAGCAGTTAACATCACAGTAACATAGCCTCGATTCATCAAATTAACATGGTATCAAAGCCGATATGCGGTTGAACAATTCGATTTGCAGAAGATATGGAAAAAACAAATCCAGAAATTTCAGAGAAATCTGTGTGCATAACTTGATAATTCATGCATGCAATAGTTTCTGGAAGTATTGTTGTCAATATTCAAGGAAATGCAGACACATGCAAAGTGAAATGAGAAGATAAAGACAGATCTGTGCAAAACAAATCATTCACGATCGATTGAACAAGTCACTGAGGTTCGATTTCATTTTTTTTGTTGCTGTTATTGTTTGTTGTTATCACCAATTCACACGAGTCACATAGACAAAACTCTGTGTATTGTGAATCATAATTTAAGCGTAGATTAGCAATAATGGAAAATAATGAAGGAAGACCAGCAGATGAAGTCCCGACAGTGATCAAAATAGATCACAATCATCCATTGTATTTATTTCCTTCAGATGCGCCTGGTTCCCTGTCTGTGGGCATTATTCTCACTAGAATGGACAACTATACATTGTGGAGTAGAGCCATGAAGTTGGCCCTCCTAGGGAAGAATAAGATAGGATTCATTGATGGAAGTGTAAAGAGAGAAACCTTCCATGGAGATTTGGCTAAACTATGGGACAGATGCAATGCAATTGTGGTGTCTTGGTTAATGGGGAATGTGAGTAAGAGCTTACTTACTGGAATGCTTTATAATTCAGACTCATACAATAAATGGGAAGAATTAAAAGAGAGATTTGACAAGATTAATAGTTCCAGGGCTTTCCAACTGCACAAAGAAATATTTTCAATGAGGCAAGGGCCATTATCTGTGTCAATGTATTACTCTCGACTTAAGGATATGTGGGATGACTATGATTCTATCATACCAATCCCATCTTGTTTCCCAAAGTCAAGAGACTTTGTGGATCATTTACAGTATCAAAGACTACTGCAATTTCTCATGGGACTGGATGAGAGTTAAAGTCCAATAAAGAGTCAGATCCTCATGATACAACAAATACCTACATTAAACCAAGTATATGCCATGGTCAATCAGGAAGAGAGCCAGAGGATGGTAGCAGGAACTGGTAGGGTGATGTTTGAGTCAGTGGAATCATCTGCCATGTTCACATCTAGAAATGGAAATTTCAGAAGTGGAAGTGGAGTTCAAAAACAGAAGAAACAATACAATTTCAATGCATATTATGATCATTGTCATCTTAAAGGTCACTCAAGATTGGAATGTTACAAACTAATGAAGTGTGACTATTGTCACAAGACAAGACATGTACAGGAGGGTTGCTACAAGCTCATTGGATATCCAGAGAATTTCAACAATAAATGGAAGAAAGCTTATGCAGTCACATGGGGGACTATGTTGTATGAGGACACTGGACAAGAAGGGGCAGTACAACACCACCATTTATCAAAGTTTCTACAAAATGCACAACCATTCACAAGTCAGAAACACACTGCTGAAGCAGTGATACAATACAACCAGTTCACACCCAGCCAACATAAAAAACTCATTGACCTGTTGAACAACAATGCAAATAATGTCAATGCCAACATGGCAGGCAAACATATTACTGATTCAGGAGAGTTGATTAAGTGGATAGTAGACACAGGTGCAACTAATCATATGATTGCTGACCAGAAATACTTACATAATAACATGTTGACAGAAGGAACAGGAAAAGTGAAACTGCCCAGAGGAGATTCAGCCAGAATCTCACATGTTGGGGAGTACCACTTAGAAGAGGTGATGTCCTTAGAAGTGTCTTATGTGTACCAACTTTCAAGTTCAATTTGATGTCTGTTTCAAAAATGACTAGAGAACTGAATTGTAGTGTTACCTTCTTCCCAACATGTTGTGTGTTTCAGGATCTCTCATATGGGAAGGTGAGGGGGATTGGTAATGAGGAAGCAGGATTATATATACTATCACTGGATCCTCATAATAAAGATGGGGAGTTGAATCGATGCATGTCTGCAACTCAACATGTTGATGTAACTACTTGGCATTAGAGACTGTGTCATGTGCCCATGAATGTCCTGAAGAAAATAGCATATTTCAAGAATAATATTGATTTTGTCTTGAATAACTGTGAAGTGTGTCCTTTGGCTAGACAAACTAGACTACCCTTTATTGCTAGCACTAGTAAAGCATCAAAGTCTTTTCAACTAATACATATGGATGTATGGGGACCTTATAAAACTGAAACATATAATGGAATGAGATACTTTCTAACCATTATGGATGATCACACTAGATGGACTTGGATTTTTTTGATGAGACTGAAATCTGATGTCTCTACGATGATCAGGAATTTCTTTGTTGAAGTTAACACCCAATTTGGAGCTAAACTTCAGAGAGTAAGATCAGATAATGGAACTGAATTTTTAATCAATATTGTAGTGAGCTGTTTCTAAAATATGGTGTCATTCATGAAAGTTCTTGTCCATACACACCATACCAAAATGGTGTGGTGGAGAGAAAACTTAGACATATTTTAGAAACTGCTAAAGCCATTAAGATTCAGAGAGGATTACCAGACAAGTTCTGGGGACTATGTGTAGAGAATGCAGTGTATATAATCAACAGAATCCCCTCCACTGTTATAAAGACTAGGTCTCAATTTGAAATGTTGTATAACAAGGTACCACAACTTGATCACTTGAGAGTATTAGGTTGTCTGTGTTTTGCTACTACAAATAACATACATGATAAGTTTGGTCCAAGGGCTGTAAGATCCATATTTCTGGGATATGGATCTGCTCAAAAGGGATACAAACTTTATGACTTGGAAAACAGAACTCTATTCATGAGCAGGGATGTGTTGTTCATGGAGATAAATTTTCCTTTCAAAAGAGGCATAACTGAAAACACCAATCACATCAAAACATATGAATTTCCTTTCTATGAAGACTTACTTTGTCAACATGATCTTGATAATCCACCAACACATACTAGACAACATAAATATGATCAACACATACAAAATAACATGCAGAATGTACATATGCCTGATACAGTTCAGCATCATGGCCCTGGTCTCATAAACATAGGACCACCAGGTATTGATATGGCCACAGGATCAGATCATGAAGTCAGAAGATCCACAAGGAGCAGCAAACCTCCTATATGCCACAAAGACTACATTACTACACATGGCTCTTCCAGTTGCTTGTATTCTATAACTGATAATATTGCTTACACTGGTTTATCAGCAGGATATCAGGAATTTGTAGCCAAGGTTTCTCTTGACACAGAACCACATAACTATTCCACAGCAGAAAAGGATCACAACAGTAAGGGTTGTGATTTCCATTGCAACAACACAACACTGGACAATACATCAGATGGATGTATACAATGCATTCTTGCAAGGAGACTTGTTTGAAGAAGTATACATGGAAGTTCCAAAAGGATTTGCTGTCAAGAAAAGGAATAGACATGTATGCAGATTGCTGAAATCTCTCTATGAGCTAAAACAGGCATCAAGACAATGGAACATCAAGTTGACTACAACTCTTATCTCATCTGGTTTTCAGCAGAGTCATAGAGACTATTCTCTTTTCACCAAGCATGAAAATAGTAGTATTGTGATAGTGCTGGTGTATGTTGATGACTTGTTGCTCACTGGAAATGATCCAGTCCACTAAAGAGACATTACAGTCCACTTTCAAGATAAAGGATCTCGGGGAGCTTAGATACTTTCTTGGCATTGAGTTTGCAAGAAACTCACAGGGCATCCTCATGCACTAAAGAAAATATGCTCTGGAGCTTATATCAGATATGAGACTTGTAGGGGCAAAACCTGCATCTTCTCTTATGGATATAAATAAGAAGCTTACAACATGTGAGTTTGACAGACATACAGCTAATGCATCACATTCAGGCCCTATATCAGGAGAAAATCCTGATTCTGAGCTGTCAGGTCCTAGTGTTTACAGAAGGTTGGTTGGAAGGTTGTTATATTTGACAACTACCAGACCAGACATTGCATTTGATGTGCACTGCCTGAGTCACTTTATGCATACACCTAAGAAGTCACACATGGAAGCTGGTCTCAGAATTGTTAGATATATCAAGCAAGCACTAGGGCTAGGAATTCTAATGTCCAGTACAAGTACTCCTCAACTCAAGGTGTTTTGTGATGCAGATTGGGGGGCTTGTGTTAATAGTAGAAGATTAGTCACTGGTTATCTGGTGATGCATGGCTCATCACCAATCTCATAGAAGTCAAAGAAGCAGGACACTGTCTCCAGAAGCTCTGCAGAGGCAGAATACAGGGCTATGGCAGCCTCAGTAGCAGAAGTGGTGTGGATCACAGGCCTATTTCAGGATCTTGGTGTGGAGATTCAGACTCCAATATCAGTGCACACAGATAGCAAATCTGCTATTTAGATTGCAACAAATCCAGTGTTCCATGAAAGAACAAAGCATATTGACATTGATTGTCATTTCAACAGGGAGAAGATACAAACAAGATTGATCAACACTGTTTTTTTTTGCCTTCTATGGACCAACCAACTGATTTACTTACAAAGGCACTTGGTAGACAACAACATGATGTTTTATTGTCCAAGCTAGGAATGAAGAACATCTTCATATCCTCTAGCTTGAAGGAGGGTGTTGAAACATTAGGGAAATGCACTCTAGTGCCTTGACTAATTGAGAGTAGTCCAAGTTGTTAAGAAGGTAGTTAGTTGGTGTAGTTAGTTACAAGATTAGTTATAAAGTTAGTTAAGATGTTAGAAGTAATTAACAAAAGAAAGTAATTAGAGTATTCTAGAAGAGTGGATGTGTATATATATATATATACACACTTGTACGTATATTTTCTTTTGCTTAAGAAAGCAATTCTCTCAAACACTTCTAATGCATTAAGTCGCCCATTCTCTCCCATCATCTCCCATTCTCCTTTCTTGTGCATTCTTCAATAATGCAGCAGTTAACATCACAGTAACATAGTCTCGATTCATCAAATTAACAGTTACTAACTAGTACATATATAAATCTATGACAAAGACTAAAAGACTTTAAGCAAGCATATGATGGGAAGAACTAACTTTACTAACACGACTTAACTTTAATCACAATCCATAACTAATTAGTATCGCCCATATCATCGTTTTTTTCTATTATGCCCTATTTTTTAAAATATATTTGCATAAATTCCAAGTATTTATTGGTTTTTTTTTAGACTACATTCTTTTTGCACAAAACAGTGAAACACAGCGAGATAAAGAGGAAAAAACGTACGGTGGAATGAAGAGAACCACGAGTTAGAAGCCCGTGATCGTAAAAGTGTCATTATTCAAATCAAAATTATCCACTGCAGACTTCACGGGTTGTATTATATCAAATTATCAATTGAAGGTTGTTTTACCAAACATGCATATCCAATTCGGTTATCATAATTTGCATTTAATAGATTTTTGTTTAGTTTCTTTTAAAAACAATTTTACGAAGTTACGTTTCGATTTGCGTTTTTGTTAAAATATTTTGAACAGTTTTTCTATTAGTTTAATAAAATCATATGTAAAGATTGCATTTTTTTTCTTTCAAAGAAATATATTTGTTTTGTTTTTGAAAAATAAAGTTTGTATTTAAGAGATAAATATGGTTTTTTTAGTTTCCTAGAACTTTCTTTGAAACCTTTCTAATTTAAAAAGAATGAACGAATTGTCACGACCCAAACCGGAGGGCCGCGACGGGCACCCGGACCCCACCCGCCGGGCACCACATCTACACTCCCCTCTTAATCATATTTAAACACGGACTAAGCCGTGATAGATTACATAAAGTTCCAACCTAAAAGCCCCAACTTACACATATATATACCAAGGCCGACAAGGCCATACATGACAACTAACCACAAGACACCTGTCTACAAGTCTCTAAAGAGTAAAACTTACCATGACCAAATCACAACTCCGAAACGAACAGAGTGCTCCAAATGCCAGCTAAACCAGCAACCTACTAGTGCGAAACATCACTCTCTCAATATGAACCTGCGGGCATAAAACGCAGCGTCCCCCGGCAAAAGGGACGTCAGTACGACTGATGTACTGAGTATGTCAGGCATAAGAAATAACATAGAAGAAATATATCATAGTCTGAAACAGAAACAACTGAACATCAGTAAATACCTCAGAGGACCCTAATACGCATGTCTAAATGTTATGCACAATGCAGTATACATATACATCAGCCTCTTTGGGCATCTTCCTTACCATAACAACCTTTGTGGGCAACATACCAAATATTGGTAAATGAAAGTATGCATGATGCAAATATATATATATATATATATATATATATATATATATATATATATATATATATATATATATATATATATATATATATATATATATATATATATATATATATATATATATATATATATATATATGTTAGTGTTGCGGATCGTGCAATCCGTCTCAATATATGTTAGTGTTGCAGATCGTGCAACCCGTCTCAATAAGCCACACAGATATCACATCATCACATCACATCACATCACATCATCACATCACATCATATTGGCCTCTTAGGGCTCTTTTGTGATTGTATGTACCAGCTGCAGGTGGTGTGCGTATATAACGCCTTTTCCTCTTCTCCCATATCCCCTACATATATAATATTTACCATATAATAGTGTTCATAACACAAGTGGTCCGGGGTAATATATGAATGCAATGCAAATGAGAATGCATGAATGACAATAACACGCCCTGGCCCAATATCCTTGTACCTTTGGCTAACACTGTGAATATCAACATCTTTTTTGTATGCCTCAATAAGGACTTAGATACATACTTCAACATTCTTTTAACATAAGAGTCAATAACATGATCATTCTTAACTACTAAGAGTATAGTACTTTATAGAACAATATTCTGGTTATGTTTGTACGTAGAATATGACAAAAGGAAGAAAGAGCCTTGCATACATTGTTGTCGAAATTATCTAAGTTCCGCGGGTCCTTGTAAGCTTTATAAGTGATTATCTACACCATATGAACGATTTACATTATAATCGGATCAATATACTATAAATCGCTTCATTGAGACATTCTAGTGAATACTTTGTACGCGTAGAATCTATACTTCTTCTATGTCGAAACCTATGCATATAACCACACAATCAGTCCTTCTTAATCCTTCTTCGTACTGTTATAATATCCAAATCAGTACAACAATTTTACAAGCAACCCTAACACCTTACAATTACGGCAGTCCCGACAATACCCAATCCAAACTTAGCATTTTCGATAATCGTCTTAAAACTAGTAAGAATCATGTTCTGCGATTCGTATAACCCAAAGGATAAGAATAATTACCTCAGCTAGAATCAACAACGAAGGTCATCGGAAAGCCTTTCGCCCATACCGGATTTCGACAGACAGAACCAGAAGCACTGAAATCAATTTGCTCGAGCTTTGCCGAGACTTTAAGTCTCGGCTTGGTTTCTAAGCCTTCAACATTGCTTCAAGGTTTCAATTTTGCTGGATTTTAGGACCCAAAATGCCATGAATCTCTCCTTCCTTGATTAAGCGAAAGCTTACAGAAAAATCCCCAATTTGGTCGAGAATTTCAGAGGGTTACCAACTGAGCTTCACTCCTTCAATTGGAAGTGTATTAATTCCTTCTCCAAGGAGAGATTTCTAAGAAGCCTTGAGAAATGAAGGCAATTTAATTAATGGAGAAACACCGATCGTATATAAGGCTGAGTCATTTTGGTAGTGTATTATGACATTTACACGTAGAGTCCACTATTTATTGTCCCTAATTATAATTAATTAATCCCGTAATTAATTAATTATACACACATTTAAATTCCCGATCTCAATTCACTTAAATCCTGACGACTTATAAAACCTTCTTCTACTCAATGTCATAATTCTTGTAATATGACACTAGTCCATAACCTCTTTGGGGATATACAATTATTATTATTAATCCCCGTCGCCATACTTGTGAAATCCAAAATTATTTCGGGATCACATCATTTTATATACTAATTTCCTTATTAGTATACGCAAATATAACATAAATTTCCCGGGGTCCGGGTCTACTTCCCTACGCATAGGTACTCAACTATTACCCGAAAGTACGGGGTGTTACAGAAATATAATTTCAAGGTTCATTCATTCTATCTTGAAACTAGGCATGTCCAGTGGGCCGGGTCGGCCCGATCTTGACCCGGCCCATCCCGCTACCCGCCCCGCCCCGCTTCCCCATAAAAAAAATTGTCGTTGTCAGGGTTCAAACTCGGGATGGGGCCTAGGATCGTCCCGCCCGTCCCAATCCCGACCCGCCCCATCCCGACTCGTCCCGCCCCATCCCGTCCGGCCAGCCCCCTTCCCCTTTGCAAAAATACCGTTGTAACAACGACCAAATTTCGATTTTGGTCGTTATGCAACAGCTATAACGGTCATTTTTGCCCCCCACCCCATAAACCCTCCTACCCCCCCCCTCCCTTAATATTTATTTTTAATCCCTAAGTTAATTTATTTACATTTTAACCCTATTTCTCAACTATAAATACATCATTTTCCTCTTCATTTTTCTCACAAATCTTCCTACAATCTCTCTAATCTCTCAATTTATCTCTCTACAATTCTACATTGCCTACTAAATATTATATTTGTTTTGCTCATTTATATCAAAGTTAAAAAATTTGGAGTGAAGTTGGCAACTAGCTTGAGGATCATCCATCGAGCAAAGTTTCAATTTTCGACCTCGATTACACATCGACGTTACGTCGGCGTTTGGTACCTTCGTTCCTTCTTTAAATTATTATTGTTACTTTATTTTAATTATCGCACTTAATTTTATTATCTTTAATTATTTATTTGCATAATTAAAATAGAAGGATTAAGTGCTATGTTTAAGGGTAAGGGTAAGGCAGCTTCTTCTAGTAGGAGTAACAAGGGCTGGAGTACTTCTTCTAGTAATCTTATTCCTAGTCCCGATGATTTCACTGTTTCACTCATATAAATGAAAATACTTTTTTTAATGATATACCATTAGATGATGAGGTAGATGAACCAAATTTTAATTTAGATGATAATCTAGATGACACACTCACTAGTGCACCTCAACCTCAGGCTCAGACTGAGTCTCAACTTGAAACTGAAACTGGAATGCCTCATATTCCTCCTAGTATGAGTCGAGGCCCCACATAACGAAAATTAAAATCAGATGCATGACATTTTTTTTGATAGGGATCAAGAGAATCAACTAGCTAGATGTAAAATTTGTAAAAATATTTATAAATTTAAAATCAGAAAAGGTCAAGGTGGGACGGGAGATTTATTGAGACATGTACAAGGCGAGCACACAACTATGTGGAATCAATACCAGGCTAAAAAAATTGGGTGTGGCAGCTGAGTCGGGACAAGGCTCACATAGTGTCTCTGTAGTACTAACGGTAATGATTATTTAACTGTAACATGTTATTGGATAGATCAAAATTGGTCTATTTAAAAACGTATTTTAGCATATAGATATATTGATGATAGGCACGCTGGAAGTTTTATTGCACAAAGTATTAATGAAATTTGTGATTATTATGGAATAAATGATAAAATTATGACTATTACATTAGATAATGCTACTTCTAATTGATTATTCTATAAGACTTTTAAAAGTTCAATTAACTCCATGTTTTTCTGATCATTTTCATATAAGATGTGCGTGCTATATTTATAACTGAGTTGTAAAGGATAGCCTAAAACTTTTTGAAAGCATTCTTGATAAAATACAATTTGCTATAAATTTTATTTTTAAAGGTAATAAAATACAAAGACGCAAAGAATATAAAAAAACTTGTCATGATTGTGGATTACCTTATAGAAATATTACAAAAGAAGTTTCGACTAGGTGGAATTCTCTGTGTGAGCAACTACTTGTTGCTTACGATTATAGACAACCTATAACTTTATTATTTAACGCTCATAATAAAAATCCAATGGATTGTAGATAATGATTGAGAAATTTTTTTAGAACTTAATGGAAGAAATTTTTTCAAGCCACTAAAGAATTTTTCGGTATTGATTATCCTACTATTTTAAATATGTTATTTTATATAGCTCTAATATTTTTGTTACTTAATGAATATATGCAAAAACCAACTTATAAGGCATCTATTGAAAAAATGTTTTAAAAATTTAAAAAATATTTTTTCTATTCCCACTATTTATACTATTAGTGCGGTATTAAATCCGACTATTAAAGTAGACGGTTGTAAAACACTAATAGAAATAATTTATGATTGTATAGAAGTACTTCTAACAAACTCAATTGAAGAACCAACTCACAAACCAACTAAAGAAGAAGTTACGCCTAGCATACACACTGAATGTAAACAAGAATAACAACAAAGTGCAATTAATCAACCGGCTTCTGTACCATCTTCTACTACTTCGCTCCAACCTTATAAAACACATGTGGTTTCTGCTGCTAGTATTCAAGGCCTTAGAAATAAAATATTTAATGGTTCAACTTTTTGCACAAGTTAGTGAATTTGATGTTTATATTTTGCAGGGTGTTGTACCGTATGAATTAATTGTCAATGATGAAGGACATAAAGACTTGCTGAAATACTGGAGGCAGAATCAGAATACATTTCCGACACTAGAAAATATGGCCCGAGATGTGTTGAACATTCAAGCGTCATCAACAGTGTCTGAAAGCATTTTTTCTGCTGGAAGATTTCAAATAGGATATCATAGACATTCATTGGCGGGAGACGCATTGGAGATTGCAGTTCTATTCAGAGATTGGATTCGAGCGGAGCGTAGAAGGTGCGGTCAACCGGAGATCAACGAAGAAGAAGACAACAACTACAACGAAATCTTGTTCGAGGGAACATGAAGCGACATCGAACAATTTGACCTATAAATTCCAATTTCAACCGAAGATCCTCAAGACATTGTGAGGAAATTAGAAAAAATATGTTCAACTATGTAATTTTTTTAATTGCAATTTTACTATGTGATTTGCAACTTTTGTACAACACGACAAAGTTGCAATTTTGAAATTGTATTACAAAAAAATCATATTTCTATTAATTAATATAAGAGGCACAAAAACAATCTTGGAATGTTTTTATTACACTATCTTGTTCAATTATTGAAGTGTTTATATATATATTATTTTATTAAATTAAATGGCAAAAAATCACAAATCTCGATCCCGACCCGACCCGACCCGTCACAAATCGGGTGACGGATGGAGGCGGATGTATGTCTACTCGAATCCGACCCGATCCGTCACCCTATTAAAATCCGTGTTTTGTCTGATTTTCATCCATATAATCGGGTTGGATGGATCGGATATCCATCAGGTAAGGGTGAAATTTCCAGCCCTATATATGAGATGTCTCAAGTAATATTGTAAGGCATAAATAATACTACAAGAATTTATTCTAAAAATAAAATTCTATTAAATTAAACATGTGAGCCAGTAAAAAGCAAACCGTGTCCTAACCTCTAGAATATATGCAAAGAAACGAAACCAAAGAATGGGATTCAAAGTGAGTTAGGGTGAACTTGTTCATGTCTTTCTTGTCTCATTTCCCGGCCAAGGACATGTCAATCCTCTACTTAAAATTTAATACTCGGCAAACGCCTCGCTTCAAAGGGCCTTCTTGTCGCTTTCTCAGCACCTGAAAGCTCATGTGTTGTGGTTATTGGCTCAGTTGTTTAGTTTAACAGAATCTTATATTCTTAGAATAAATTATCATATTATTTATGTCTTATATTATTACTTGAAACATCTCGTATAAATTATTTATTGTTAATTATTTTTATGTATTAATGATGAATAGTATTCTAAAATTTAGTATTATATGCACTAATTATGATGAATTGAATCCTAAATTAATTTAAATATTGATCTTATTTGTTTAAAATATACTTTTTCTAAAAATTTATAATTGTCAGATTATTAAATAGGTATCGTATATTATAAATCCGGCTAAAATGATCATGGAAGCTAACTAGGCAAAATCAACGGAATATGATGGTCAATTGTCTAAAAGGTCAAAACGATTAAGTGGTTCGTTCCACCTAGTTGATTCAGGAGCATCTTGTTTGTCTTTCCTTACCTGTTTGAATGTTGTAAGGTTATAGGGAATCACATAGTGTCTTAGTCCTACTTAGTGTTGAGCATTGAAATTTATAACTACACTCTTGTTGACTAAGAACTGGTTCAATTAGGAAAGGTTACTACCCCTCTTGTCTTCAGGAATGATTGAACTATGTTAATATGGTTCATCTGATCCTTCCCTCCCTTTGTTATGAATATGTTCATCCATGTGTATGTTGTCCACTTTGCTATGACAAGTATGAAGGGTTTTGTTGGGTTCAAAACATATAAGTAAGGCACAACGAAAGTTTAAAAGTTTTGTTTCTTACTTAGCCCCACAATGATTCTGGTATGGTTATACAACAATGATACTTGTAACATAAACAATTACTTACAAGTTATAATACTCTGGAATATTTATCAACTGTGAGGCGCACAAGCGATTTCCCTTCCGATTGCAAGCTCTAAGCTTCAATGTATTTCTCCTTCGGAAAGCTAGGAAATCCGGTAGAGGTGCGAGAGAGTGTTTGATTCTAAGTCTCTAAGGCTTAGAATATTTTCAGAAATTGGTGTGTTGAATAATGAGGTGAATGCCTCTATTTATAGTTGAAAAATAGGTCAAAACCGGATTATGGTTTGACCTTGGGTCTGACCCAAAAATCGAGGTAGAGGCGCCGCGGCGATCGACGTGCTCCTGCACTGTCTCGATTTATTTTTCGGTGCATTCTTAATTAAATCCAAAATTCAATTTTGACTTAATTAAAATAATCATTAATCATTTAAATATCTCGATTCCAAATGGAACATTTAATTACTCTCTTAATACATCATTAGATCAAAACGGACAATCGACATAGTGTGACCCTACAGGCCTTCTCATATTGACGTTAATCAAATTAAAGTCTACACGGAACTCCCAGACGGCGCCGGAAGACGAACTCAATATGTGAAATACGTTTATGTGAATCCAGTAAACTTAACCTTTATGTGGTAAGATACAATCCTTTCATTCACGACACACCCGATTAAGCATAGGATTTGTCAAGTGTCTATCCAAATGGCTTAATCATTGTATCTCATATATATTAGTTGACGACTAGACCATATTCTAAATATGTCTATTGCATTGGCCAATGACTTAGTCAACCTAATATCATTGAGAATCCGAGTGTTCTCTCGTATATACATTCGAGGAATGAATCCTAATCATGGCTCAACTACGACCTACAATCCACATCGTAATGTACCCAATACAAGTCGTATCTCAACATATAAGGCATTTGAGCTTAGGACGGGATCAAAGTACATTACTTTGTAGACAAGGCACGTATTGACCTCAAGTCTAAGGACTTCTATCTCCCACTCTCTAATCATACTTTAGACAATTATAACAAACAGAATATCAGCAGGGTATACCAATACTTCCAAAGTATCCATGTGTCCATCACGAGTAGTCATTACTCATAGCAGGTGAAACGTACTACATCCTCTAAGGATGTGATGCAGATCACATGTCGACTTATCACATATCATCAATATCCCATTCTCGATGATCATTAGTCGAGGCTACTTTAAGAGTTACTCTCTATCATGAATATCTCACTCTATTAATGACAATGTAAGCTCAAAGGATGCACATTAACGAATAATTACAAACAATCAAATAATAATTCAATAATTGCAAATGCCAAAATATTAATCTCCATTAATAATAATATGAATGTGTATAAAGTACATTTGTCCTAATACAGATTGTCTCTAGGACATAAATATACTTTTAATCTCCCACTTGGCCTAGAGCCAATCTCCAACATATCTAATGTCCATATTCTCAATATGACCATTATGCTTGACTAAGCTTAATGGTTTATTGAATGGGTCAGCTAGATTATCGTCTGTGGGAACATAGTCTAATCCAATATCTTTAGTCTCCACCATCTCCTTAAGTGTGTGGTACTTCCTTGGTACATGTTTGTTTCTGTTGGTTGATCTTGGTTCCTTAGCTTTCGCAATCGCACCAGTGTTGTCACAATAAATCATTATTGGACAAGTGCCACTTGGAACAACCCTTAGTTCATTCAGGAACTCAGATATCGCGACAACTTCTTTACCAGCTTCCGATCCAGTAATGTACTCATCTTCTGTTATCGAATCAGCAGTTGTAGTTTGTTTGGAACTTTTCCAGCTTACAACTCCACCATTGAAAATGAATGTGTAACCTGATTGAGATTTATAGTCATCAATATCTGTATGGAAGCTAGCATCAGAGTACCCCGTACATATTAGCTTCTCTTCCCTACCATAGACTAAGAAGTAATCTTTAGTTCGTCTATGATACTTAAGAATACTCTTGACTGCTTTCCAGTGTTCTTCCCTAGGATTCTGCTGGAACTTGCAAGTCATACTAAGTGCAAAGGCCACATCTGGCCTAGTACAGGTCATGGCATACATGATCGATCCTATAGCCGAAGCATATGCGATCATTTTCATGCGTTCAAGTTCTATAGAATTAGAAGGACTATTCTTCTTAGTTAACTTGATGCCTTGTCCCATAGGTAGACCGTCTTTCTTGGAATTTTCCATAGAAAAACGTCTAAGCACTTTGTCTGTGTAGATTGACTGTGATAGCCCCAACAATCTATTAGGTCTATCTCTATAGATCCTAATCCCCAGAATGTAGCAGGCTTCACCTAAATCCTTCATCATGAAGGTACTGGACAACTACTATTTGACTGACTGCAGGAGAGTATTATTATCTCCCATTATTAATATGTCATCTACATATATGATAATGAAGGCAATACTCACATCCTTGCGTTTACTATAAACATATGGATCCTCTTTGCTTCTGACGAAATCAAATCACTTGATAGCCTTGTCAAAGCAAATGTTCCAACTGCTCGAGGCTTGCTTAAGCCCATAAATAGACTTTTTGTAGCTTGCACACAACATTTGGTTTGGACTCAATTGAAAAACCCTCAGGTTGTTTCATATACACTTCCTCAACTAGATTACCATTGAGAAAAGCAGTCTTGACGTCCATCTGCCAAATGCAATAATCATAATATGCAGCTACTGCAAGCAAAATTCGAATGGACTTAATCTTAGCAACAAGTGAAAAGGTTTCATCATAATCGACCCTAGGTCGTTTGATTATAACCTTTAGCCATCAGTCTTACTTTATAAATCTGTACATTTCCATATGCATCAATCTTCTTCTTGAAGACCCATTTACATCATATGGGTCTAACCCCTGTTGACAAATCAACCAAGTTCCAAACTTGATTTACGTACATCGAGTCCATCTCAGATTTCATGGCTTCTTGCCATCTCTGTGAATCAATGTCTAACATAGCTTCGTTGTAGGTTGTAGGTTCATCGTCATCAGGTGGACGATGGGTCCTAGTGGTCCTACGGAGTTGAGTACTCTGCGTTTCAGTGTTTGTTGCATTCTATTTGTGAGAAGGTCTTTGTGTGTTGGACAATTCATCACCTTGAGAGTTTTCAGGAATGTCATTTTCATGTATTTCCTAAATATAGAATGATCTACAACCATTGTATCATCTTTCATTGGTTGTGTATACGAGCCTTGTATTCCTTGTTTAGGTCATTCGATAAGGGTTCATTTTCTGTGTTGGTTCTTGAATTTCTTCAAGTTCTATCTCTGTGCAGCTATGTTCCTTGTAAACATATTCTTCTTCAAGGAAAGTTGCATTCCTGGAAACAATGACCTTATGTTCTCCAGGAAGATAGAAGTAGTATCCCTTAGTTTCCTTTGGATACCCCACGAAGTAACATTTCTCACTTTTAGATTCCAACTTGTCAGTGAGCATCTTCTTAACATATGCAGGACACCCCCAGGGTCTCATATGTTTAAGAGTTAGCTTCTTGCCACACCATATCTGATAGGGTGTCTTTTCTACTTACTTGGAAGGAACCATGTTCAGAATATATATAGACATTTGTATAGCATGTCCCCGAAGGTATGTCGATAGAGCTGAGAAGCTCATCATGGATCGAACCATATCCAATAAGGTTCGGTTTCTCCTCTCGGCAATATCATTCATATGTGGCGTTCCTGTAGGTGTCCATTCTGATTGGATTCCATGTTACTTTAAGTAATCTAGAAAATCCTTGCTTAAGTACTCACCTCCTCGATCTGATCGAAAGGTCTTGATACTTGTTGCAAGTTGCTTCTCTACTTCCGACTTGTACTCCTTGAACTTCTCAAAAGCCTCAATTAGCTTGAGTCGAGAATGGCCCACATACATCAGTATGGACTAACTCAAGCACCTCCTTGGCTCACACACCTTTCCCATAAAATGGTTTATTGGTCATCTTTCCTCTCAAGCAAGATTCGTAGTTACCATAAGACTCCAAGTCAAATGGTTCGAGGTAGTCAAACTTCCTCAATCTTGCTATCCTTGATTCGTTGATATGACCAAGTCTGCAGTGCCATAGGTAGGTAGAGTTTCTATTTCTTGTCTTGGCTCATTTATTTTGTACATTGAATATCTCTCGACTACAGTTCAATGTATATAATCCATCCACAAGAGGAGCAGTTCCATATATAACTTTATTAAAAGACATTACGTGACTGCCACTATAAATATATGAGGAAAAGCCCTTCATGTCCAACATTGGGATAGAAATAATATTCCCTGTTAATGAGGCAACATAAAAACAATCATTCAACACTAAACAATAGCCGAAAGGTAAAATTAATCTATAAGTCCCTAAGCGCTCAGCATCCACTCGTGCTCCATTTCCAACGCGTAGGTCTACTTCTCTCGATCCAACCTTCCTGCTATCAGTTAGCCCCTACACATTTGTACAAATGTGTGAGCCACGAACGATATCCAATACCCAAGAATGAGAGTTATTTATAGACATAATTTTTTCAATGACGTACATACCTTGTCCACCAAAGGCAGGAGCAACTGGTGCTTTTCCTCCTCCTGGTGCTGTGCAGTCCTTTTTCCAATGCCCCTTCTTATGGAAGTTGAGGCATTCATCCTTAGCCCCGCTCACCTTCTTCTTCACACCTCCCTTGGGCTTCATAGCTGAGGGCGCAGCGATTGCCTTGCCCTTCTTCTTCTGTTATTCCTTACCTTTCGGCCTGGGTCGGCTAGAAGAGCTCACCATGAGCACAACTTTGCCTTTGGAAGTGGAGGACTCAAAGGTCTTGAGCATGTTGTGTAGTTCCGGCAAAGTCACCTTCGTTCCATTCATGTTGAAATTCACTATGAAGTTCTCAAAGGAACGAGGGAGAGAGTTTAGGATGAGGGTGGTAGCAACATTCTTTTCAAGCTTCGTTCCAATTGAAGCAAGCCTCTCTATCAGCCCTATCATCTTCAGCACATGCTGCAAGACCGGGCCCCCCTTCATTGAGCTTACATTTGAAGAGTTCTATTAGCAACTGATATTCCATTGTCTGGGATTGAGAGTCATAGAGACTCTTCAATTGTTCGAGCATCTCATTGGGCCCCATGTTCTCATGTTGTCTCTGAAGTTTCATAGACATGGAAGACAGCATTACGCATTACGTCGAAGTGGCATTATCTAGATGTTTCTGGTAAGCATATTTATCAAAATAGGCATATTCGTCAGAATCTGTCGCAGGGACTGTTAGGAACACCGTGTCCAACACGTATTCTATTTTCTCTTGTTTGAGTACTATTCGCAAATTCCTTAGCCAGTCAAGGTAGTTTGGTCCAGTAAGTTTATTCATCTCAATCAGCATTTTCAACGATAAGCTCGACATCTTTAATAATCTGAAGAATTAGATAGACCGAAAATCAAATTCAAAATCTATTTCCTATTATACACATTTATTTAGGCTAATCAACAAGGCATTTTGTTTAATTACCTCCCACTATTTTAACATACTTCTACGACCCCATGGTAGAATACGGACCTATATTAATTTAGGTCATAATGGGCCAAGATCCAAGCCTATGTTATCTCCGCGTTTGCTTTGGCTGATAACTTCAATAACATATCTTAGTAGGTTTTAAACCAATTGCAAAACTTTATTCACAACTCTTGGTTGATCAAATTATTACATTTAATCTTGCATCCTTAGATTAGTCCGACACTTTGGCGTCAAGATTTGTCTAAGCAAGTCAACCCCATTACACGAATGCGTTTATGTATCTAAGCAAATTTGGCCTTTGTGAGCAAACACTTTGGTGTAAATACCCACAAAAGTTTATCATTTACCTTTACATTAAAACACATCTATGAAAGAGTCTGGGTCCTCGTAGACTTAAAGCAAATGCTTTGGCATAAATACTCGTATCGCCGAAAATGATTTTGCACTCTAACATTTATAATGGACGACGTGTTTTAATTTAGACTTGTATTTAATGTTTTGGGGAATATTTTAATTCGGGGTTTTAATCAAGATCAACTCTTTTATGCCATATCCAATACGACATCTTAACATCAAGCAAAACTAATAATACATATAGTTTGGGAACCGTCAATCCAATATGCATGATAGAAGATGGTTTAATTCATGCAAAACTAATAATACATATAGTTTGGGAACCGTCAACCCAATATGCATGATAGAAGATGGTTTAATCAAACACTGGGCGCCGCCTGCCCAGACAGTTATAGCGGACACTATTCTAGAAATGTAAATGACAAACAATTTGATATTTAGCACATAAACAGTATACTTATCAAATAATATATTGTGTAATAATAATGTTGGGTTAAACATTCTGAACTCAATTTTTTTGTGTGTGTTTCTGACAGGTGGGGCCGCGACGCTAATGATTAGCGTCGCGGCGCCACTAAGGCAGTAACCCCAATTTTCTAAAAAATGCACTAGCGCTGCGACGCTCCACCATGGAGTCGCGAAGCCTGTTGTCCAGTGTGTTCATATTTTGA
Source organism: Anisodus acutangulus (assembly GCA_029783415.1). Classification (NCBI taxonomy): domain Eukaryota; kingdom Viridiplantae; phylum Streptophyta; class Magnoliopsida; order Solanales; family Solanaceae; genus Anisodus; species Anisodus acutangulus. Next base: position 22,533,899 of record CM056492.1, read on the forward strand.
AATGAACCATTAGCGTCGCGGCGCTCCACCATGGAGCCGCGGCGCCTCCTTGAAACCCTAGTCTGCGCCGCGGCGCCCCACCATAGGGTCACGGCGCCGACGTCCTTACAAATGATTATGTGTTGATTTTTAAAAAACCGTTCAACCCCTAAATCCAATTTAGGGATCAATTCACATGTCCTTTATCATCACCCACCATTATCAATAACGCCATATCGACCATCATTCGTTCTTTACTCGTTCTTAGCCGTGCACCGTGGAATGAGCCGGACAACGCACTTGGCTTAGTTTGAGTTAGAGCGAAATGACTTCCTCGAGTTAGCGTAGGAGTTAATTTAGGGTAATTCCAAAAGGTCAACATTCGTTCAAGACATGTAGGATTTCAAGAAACCTCATTTTAATCCAATTTTATGTTTAACCCATATTATTATTCTATTCAATTGTTATATAACCATTTAACCAGTCTGAGCTCTTATACCACTTAAGGGTTTTGTTGGGTTCAAAACATATAAGTAAGGCACAACGGAAGTTTAAAAGTTTTGTTTCTTACTTACCCCAACAATGATTCTGGTATGGTTATACAATAATAAAACTTGTAACATAAACATTTACTTACAAGTTATAATAATCTGGAATCTTTATCAACTGTGAGGCGCACACGCGATTGCCCTTCCGATTGCAAGCTCCAAGCTTCAATGTATTTCTCCTTCGGAAAGCTAAAAAATTCGGCAGAGGTTCGAGAGAGTTTTTTATTCTAAGTCTCTAAGGCTTAGAATGTTTTCAGAAATTGGTGTGTTGAATAATGAGGTGAATGCCTCTATTTATAGTTGAAAAATAGGTCAAAACTGTATTAGGGTTTGACCTTGGCCTGACCTAAAAATCGAGGTAGAGGTGCCGCGGCCCTAGGGTATTGGCGTCGCGACACTCGACATGCGTCTGCACTGCGTCGCGGCCCTAGGGTATGGGCGCCGCGGCGCTCGACGTGCTCCTACACTGTCTCGATTTATTTTTCAGTGCATTCTTAATTAAATCTAAAATCCAATTTTGACTTAATTAAAATAATCATTATTCATTTAAATATCTCGATTCCAAATCGATCATTTAATTACTCTCTTAATACATCCTTAGATCGAAACGGACAATCGACATAGTGTGACCCTACATGCCTTCTCATATCGACATTAATCAAATTAAGGTCTACACGGAACTCCTAGACGGCGCCGGAAGACGAACTCAATATGTGAAGTACGATTATGTGAATTCAGTAAACTTAACCTCTATGTGGTAAGATAAAATCCTTTCATTCACGACACACCCGATCAAGTTTAGGATTTGTCAAGTGTCTATCCAAATGGCTTAATCATTGTATCTCATCTACATTAGTTGACAACTAGACCATATTCTAAATATGTCCTATGCGTTGGCCAACGACTTAGTCAACCTAATATCACTGACAATCTGAGTGTTCTCTCGAATATACAAATGAATCCTAATCTTGGCTCAACTACCACCTTTAATCCACATCGTAATGTACCTAATACAAGCCTTATCTCAACCTATAAGGCATTTTAGCTTAGGACAGGATCAAAGTATATTACTTTGTAGAAAAGGTGCTTATTGACCTCAAGTCTAAGGACTTCTATCTCTCACACGCTGATCATACTTTAGACAAGTATAACAAACAGTAAATCAGCAGGGTATACTAACACTTCCAAAGTATCCATGTGTCCATCACGAATAGCCATTACTCGTAGCAGGTGAGACATACTACATCCTCTAAGGATGTGATGCAGACCACATGTTGACTTATCACATATCATCGATATCCCATTCTCGATGATCATTAGTCGAGGCTATTTTAAGAGTTACGCTCTATCATGAATAACTCACTCTATTAATGACAATGTAAGCTTAAGGGATGCACATTAATGAATAATTACAAACAATCAAATAATAATTCAATAATTGCAAATGTCATAATATTAATCTCCATTAACAATAATATGAATGTGTATAAAGTACATTTGTCCTAATACATATTGTCTCTAGAACATAGATATACTTTCAAAGCATAAGTTGTGTTTTGTTGGTTTGATTAAGAGAATAGGGTGTGGGGATACATTCAAGGCAAGAGTAATTTGTTTAAGCAGTATGTGTTTGTTCCAGAGCTTGTCTTTCTGAATGTCATGTTTAAGTTTGCTTGACTTCTCCCTTATCCCTTCCTCTATTGGAGCTGATGAAAGTATGATCTAGTGTGATATGAGATCTTAGCAGATATACAAGGGTGTGCGTATCTCATGTACTCTGTGTGTCATTGAGTACAAGAGGGTGTACACACTATATATCTCCTGCATCTAGTATACTGGACTGAGTCATTTTAAAAATCAAATCAGGATCTTGAAATCAATGTATGCCATGAGTAATTCATGTTGTGTGTGTATGCATCTTTCTTCATCTCATTATACACTCCATTGATGCTTGGTCCTTCTTTCACTTTCCTGTCTTGAGCATGAATTGTTTGGATGTTATGATTTAATAAATTGCATTAAGACTCTGTGCAAACTAAGGGTGGCCAGTGGGCCGAGCTCGGGTCTGGCGGGCCGGGTCTGGCGGGGTCGGGGTCGGGGCGGGACGGGAGAAGGGGTCGGGGTCGGGGTCGGCGGGCTCTGGCGGGACTGGAGCAAGTCCCGTCCCGATCCCGATCCCGTCGGGCTCGGGTCGGGGCGGGCTCGGGTCGGGGTCGGGCTCGGGGCGGGATACGGCGGGTTTTCATTTTTTTTTTTTAAATAACATATGTATAAAAAAAACTCAATAAACAAAATAAGATAGTGTAATAAAAATATCCCAAGACTGTTTTTGTGCCTCTTATATTATTTAATAGACATATGATTTTTTTGTAATACAAATACAATTGTCTAAAATCTAAATTGCAACTTTGTGGTGTTGTCCAAAAGTTACAAATTACATAATAAAATTACAATTAAAAATTACATTCTCAAAAACCTGTTTCTAATTGCTTGATGATTTCATGTGGTTCTTCGGTTGGAATTGGTATTTGTTGGTCAAATTGATCCACGCCGCTTCCACTACCTTCGGTTAAGATTTCGTTGTAGTTTTCATCATCTTCTTCGTTGATCTCCTGTTGACCGCACCTTCTCCGCCTCCGCCGTATCCAATCTCTCGAATAATACCGCAATTTACAAGTCGCCTCCGCTAATGAGTGTCTGTGGTCTCCTATTTGATATCTCGTCACAGAAAAAGCACTTTCAGACGCAGCTTGACGACGCTTGAATGTTCAAAACATCTCGAGCCATCAATGAAAGTGTCGAAAAGGTCTTCTCATTCCCCTCCAAAGATTTCAAAGAAGTCTTCATGTCCATCTTCATTGATAACTTCTTGATACGGCATGTAACCCTGCAAAACAAAAATATCCAACTCGCTAATTTGGTTAGTAGTAGAGGTACGACCGCACATTCTATTTCTGAGGCTTTCAATACTAGCCGCAGAAACAGCATGTCTTTTGTGAGGTTGTATTGAAGATGAAGAAGATGGTATGGAAGCTGGTAAGTTACTAGCATTTTCTTGTTGATAAAATCTATATATATTTTTGCATTGGTGTTCTACGCTAGACAATACTTCTTCTTTAGTTTGTTCAATAGGTGGTGGATGATTTAGATTTTTGGGACTTGGAGGTGGTAGTACTTCTATACAATCGTAAATAGTTTCAATTAGTGATTTAGTACCGTCTATTTTAATAGTAGGATTTAATACAGAACCAATAATATAAATAGAGGAAATAGGAATAAAATATTTTTTTATTTTGAGAAACATTTTTTTAATAGCTTTCTTATAAGCTGGTTTTTCCATATATTCACTAAGTAATAAAAATATTAGAGTTATATAAAATAACATAGTTGAAATAGTAGGATAATATATACCGGAAAATTCTTTTGTTGCTTGAAAAAATTTCTCTAAAAATACAATAAGTTCGGAAATTTTTTCCCAATCACTATCTAAAATCATATCAGCTGGCTTTTTATTATGAGAGTTAAAAAATAAAGTTATAGGTAATTTATAGTCATAAGCAACAAGTAGTTGCTCGTATAAAGAATTCCACCTAGTGGATACTTCTTGTGGAATTTTTCTAAAAGGTAGTCCACAATCATGACAAATTTTTATATTCTTTTCTACGTTGTACTTTATTACTTTTAAAAATAAAGTTTATAGCAAATTGTATTTTACTAAGAATGTCTTCAAAAAGTGATAGACCATCCTTTACAATTAAGTTATATATATGGCACACACATTTTATATGAAAATGGTCTGGAAAAGACGGAGTTAAACAATTTTTTAAAATTGTAATTGCGTAATTGTTATTAGAAGCGTTATCTAATGTAATAGTCATAATTTTATCGGTAATTTCGTAATAATCGCACACTTGATAAATATTTTCTGCAATAAAAGTACCAGTGTGCCTATCATCTATATATCTATACGCTAAAATACGTTTTTGCATAGACCATTTATAATCTATCCAATGACAAGTTACAGTTAAATAATCATGGCCGTTAGTACTACGACCTATATCAGACGTGATGGATACTTTGTCATTAAAATGATATAATGAAAAACGTAAATATTGTTGATATTCATGCGCGAATTTAAATACATCTCTCTTAACAGTTGATCTAGGAAAACTGTTAAAAGCAGGATTATATATATCTCTAATGTAATGAATAAAACCGGGAGATGAAGGAAATGAAAAAGGCAAACCCTCCACAACAACTAATTTTGATATTGCTTCCCTATCTCTATGTTTATTGTATTTAGAGCCTACAATTCTCCCCGTCATAGGGTTAATTTGATCATGTACTTGGTCCCGGACAAGACGTGATGTGAACCTTGTCCCGATGGAGCTGCGCTTCGCACCGGTTTTGAAGCCTGGTATTGGGCATACCTAGCTGGATGAGCACTTACTACGTGTCTAATTAAACCCCCGTCCCACCGTGACCTTTTTCAGTTTTAAATTTTAAAACATTTTTACAAATTTTACATATGGCTACTTGATTCTCTACGTCCCTATCAAAAAATGTCCATGCATCTGATTTTAATGGTCGTTTTGCTGGACCTCGTCTCATACTAGGGGGAATAGGAGGTATTTCAGTTGAAGGTGCACTAGTGGGTGTGTTGTCATCAACATTAGTGGGTATATCATCTAGATCATCGTCTAAATTAAAGTCTTCTTGAGTTCCAGAAAATAGCTCCTGGTCTAAATCTAATGGTATTGTAGGAAAATGTTGAGTATCAACAAAATCATCATGTGTAGGAATAAGATGACTAGAAGAAGTACCCTTGCTCTGGTTGCCCCTACTAGAAGAATCACCCTTACCCTTACCCTTAAACATACATTTTAATCCTTTCATTTTAATTATGATAATAAATAAATAAATAAATAATTAAAGACAATAAAATTAAGTGATATAAACTAAATAAACAGACAATAATAATTTAATGAAGGAACGAATGTACCAAACGCCGACGTAACGTCGACGTGTAATCGAGAGGTTGAAAATTGAAACTTTGCTCGATGGAAGATCCTCAAGCTAGTTGCCAACTTCACTACCAATTCCCAAATGAATAAATAAAATTGAATATTTAGCAAACAATGTAGACTTGTAGAGAGATATATTGAGAAATTAGAGAGATTGTAGGAAGATTTGTGAGAAAGATGAAGAGAAAATGAGTTATTTATAGTTGAAAAATTGGGTTAAAGTGTAAATATAATAACTTATGGGTTAAAAATAAATATTAAGGGGTAGGGGTTGGGGCTAAATGGTCGTTGTAACGGCCATTTTAGATTATGGTCATGGTGCAACGGCCATTTTTGCAAAGGGCGGGGCCTGGTCGGCCTGACGGGTCGGGGCGGGCTCGGGTCTCGCGGGCCTGGGGCGGGCTCGGGTCTCGCGGGACGAGACATCGTCCCGTCCCGAGTTCGAGTCCCGCCCCCGTAAAAATTTTTTTTTTTTATGGCGGGGTCGGGGCGGGCTCGGGACGGGCTCGGGTCGGGGTCGGGCAGTCCCGGCCCACTGGCCAGCCCTAGTGCAAACTCATTTACCATGAAGTAGTTGTGTGGAGTTAGTGAATGGGGGGGGGGGGTCGTATTCCTTTCTAATACTATTTTTATTGTCCTAAAATTGAATAAGATGTGCCACCCCAATATACCTTGAACATCCAGTAATATACAAAGGTGGATACACTCCATACACAGTAAGTATCCAGTGTATATTCTTGAATATTCAAGAGTATAGTAAGGTTGTTTTGTCTATACTCCTTTCTCTTCCTTCTTTGACCAGTACATTGTGATATATCATTAGGATATACAAAAATAAATGTCCACATATATGCTTAAGTAGATAAGTTTGTATTTCACGTATATCTTAAGTTTACCAGAATGAATTGGTCTGGTCGTTGTGTTATTGGGCCTACTGTCTCTCCATTCTACTTCTTTGAGCTTGTTCTTAGCTTGTGAGTGTGCTTTATGTGTATATTCATTATTTAAGTGTGATTAAGTGACATATCTATGTTAATTTATTTATTAAATGATTTATTAAGTATAAATGTTTTTTAACCGCATGTTCCCTTTTCCCCTTTGCATGAACTACACTTTTGTTAGCCCAATTGGGTTAGCTTCTCCATACACCGATTTTGTTGTGCCGGAGGCCTAATACCTGCATTTAAGTCGAGTCAGCCTATAAATATAGACTCACCTCTCGTACAAACAAACAGAGAGAGTAGGTGAGCCTGGACTATTTGATGGCCCAGCAAGCCTGCTTTCTTTCATTTATTCTATTTACTTGCCTATTTGTGTTATTGTAAAAACACTCGAATGTCTTATATTGGAACCACATTTAGTATATTAGTTGAATCTTCGATGCGTATATCGAATAGTATAAATAGAAAAATCATTGTTAAATTAACGACCCAACAAAATAAGTTTAAAATCGGCTTTTATTAAAATTATTTGAGTATTCATAGGATCTAAAGTATTTTGGCAAAATTGAAAGTAAAACAACAGACATGAGTTTTACTTAAAGAAAAATCTTCAAAATATTAATTTGTCTCGGATCGTGGTACACATAAAATGGATAATTTTGGGCTTAGCCCACGAGTACCAGAGGTAGGGAAAAGGGATATTCAAAAAATCAATTTCTTGTTAAATAAATCAAAAATATGAAAACTTCGTCTTCTTAAAGGTTTCAAACCAAAATAGATTTTTTCAAGAAGGAATTCACTTGGATATTTCAAATAAAAAGGAGATTCTTTAAGTATCAAAATTTATATGCTTATGATTTCAGTTCTTCAAACAAAATACATCGAGTGTTTTCCTAAAAAACGAATTTGAAAGAAATAGGTAGAACTCTATTCTAAAGAGATTTTGGATGTGTTTTGATCTAGAAAAAATGGTAAAAGGAAACCTAAATATTTTAAATAAGTTTGAAATCGTTTCATTAAAATCAAAGAGATTTTTCACAAGTCTTTCTTTTCCCAAATGTCATGAATGAACTCTACTCCTTCATACATATTATCTAAGACTGACATTTTAAGCAAATAAATAATTTAGTCATAATATTAGAACTCGTAGGTAAATCATATTGGGCGGATGCTTGATACCGAGGTGCCTAACACCTTTCTCGGGATCACCAGAACCCTTACCCGAATTTTGGTCTCTTTTAAAAGGTTTTCAAACTAACAAACTTTTAAACAAAAAATGATTTTCTAATTTTTCAAAATAAATTAGGTGGCGACTCTGTTTCAAAAAGAAAAGCAACGAAGCCTAGTTATGATAGTAGTTTTTGCGCCCTCGTTAAAGTGAACTGGAACAAAGATATCAATGTATATCCCCATAATTCTTTAGATACACATTATTTATGAGAGATACATTAAAATACACGGAAGATATACCCCAAAGATATACAGATATGGGAGAACATTATGTAAACTATTTTCTGATACGTCAAAATCAGAAGTAAGTAATCTAGTTAGAGGCATGAGAAAACGACGGGAGGACTGCAGGATCTCAATATCATTAGTAAAATGGGGATATAGTTTTAACTAAAACATGAAAGAAAAGAATGATTTCAAAATGGTGAATATAAGTATGTGACATGACTACCACACCACTTCCCTAAAAGAAATAATTCCTTAATTATTTTCATTAATTGAAAAGATATATATACAATTTACATATTTTCATAATAGGAATTCTATTCATATTCTACTCCTAAAACTTTATTCTACTTGGATACTAACTATACAATTATGGTAAGTGTACAAGACTAATTAAGGTACAAGACATATACACCTTATATACAAAAACTGCCCAACCGTGAGTTTGCTACAGTAATCCGAGAACCATTATACATACGATATACACGTGTATATTGTGTATATCGTATGTATATTTAACACACCTCCTTGATCATAGCGAGGCGGTCTTAAATCTGTTGAGACTGTCCCTAAAATCTTCAAAAAGGACCGAGGGAAGACCCTTTGTAAAGATGTCGGCAATTTGATATCTGGACGGGACATGGCAGACGCGTACCTGACCACGAGCAACCTTTTCGCGAAAAAAGTGAATGTCCATCTCGATATGTTTAGTGCGCTGGTGCTGAACCGGATTACCAGAAAGGTAGATGGCACTAATATTATCACAATAAACCAAGGTCGCTTTCTGAATAGGACAATGAAGCTCTAGCAGCAAATCACGTAACCAACATAATTCCGAGACCACATTAGCTATCCCTCGATACTCGGCCTCGGCACTGGAGCGGGATGTCGACTGACGTTTCGCAGACCATGAGACCAAGTTATTGCCAAAAAACATACAATAGCCAGACGTAGACCGTCTGGTGTCCGGACAACCACCACAATCAGCATCTGTATACGAGACAAGTGTGGACATTGAAGAAGGATATAAATGCAAGACATAGTCAAGTGTACCCTGAATATACCGAATGATGTGTTTGAGTGCATTCATGTGCTAAACTCTGGGATCATGCATAAACAAACACACATGTTGGACAACATACGCAATATCTGGTCTGGTGAATGTAAGATACTGAAGGGCCCCTACAAGACTGCGATAGCGGGTCGGATCCTTGTATGGGGCGACGGTCGCGGCACTAAGCTTGGGCTTAGTATCAACTGAAGTGGAAGTGGACTTACTGGATGACATCTCAGCCCTCTCAATGATCTCAACTGCATACTTCCTTTGAGATAAGAACAACCCACCTGCATGACGAGTGACAGCAATCCCCAAAAAATAACTCAAGGGCCCCAAGTCTTTCATAGCAAACTCAGAACTAAGCATTGTCATGATAGACTTGCGTAATGCATCGGAAGAGGCAGTCAAGATAATATCATCCACATATAATAGCATATAAGCCAAGGAAGAACCACGATGATATATGACCAATGAATTATCCGACCTGTTGTAACTGAACCCAATAGTCGAAACATAGTCGGCAAATCTCGTATACCAAGCCCGTGGAGACTGCTTAAGCCCATATAAGGACTTTTTCAACAAACAGACATGATGAGGATATTGGGGATCCCTAAACCCCAAGGGTTGATGCATATAGACTGTTTCCTTGAGATCACCATGTAAGAAAGCATTCTTCACATCTAACTTATGAATGGGCCATGCTTTCGAAAGAGTCAAGCTGAGCACAGTGCGAATGGTAGCCGGTTTGACCACCAGACTAAACGTCTCTCCACAATCTACACCAACTTGCTGAGTCTTACCATCACCTATAAGCTGCGCCTTATGCCTTGCAAATGAATCATCTAAATTGTCCTTATGAGCAAAATTTCACATATACCTAATAATAATAATACCATATGGACGGGGCACCAACTCCCACGTCTTATTATCAATAAGAGCATTATATTCATCGGTCATAGCAATTTTCCAGTTCGGGTCATTTAATGCAGACACAGGTTTACGGGGTAAGGGTGATTTAAGAGCATTGGAATGTAATTAAAATGCCTTTTTGGTTTAAAAATATCTCATTGACTACGAGTGACTGGTCTATGACTCGGGGAAGAATTGGGCGGATTTTGGAAATTTTTACGGACTCGGGGCGGGTGGCAAGCGGTGGGCTCTGCCCAACACGAGCGAAGCAGCCTCGGATGCAGGAACTAGACCAGTTCGATGTTAATGGGATCGCCCAAATCTTTGGCGGCCCGATGACGAGGCGGGGACAGGGGCCTGTGGTGGACCAGTGGGTAGTGGGTTCGCTGGGGGATTTAGGGTGCGGGATATGTCCGAAAACTGGTGAATAATATACGGGGATTTACCATCATCCAAAAAATTATACGAACTCGGCACGGGATTACTAACCTTAGCAAACGGAAATGGGATTCATAAAAAATTACATGGCGACTAATGATGATTTTATTAGAAGATAAATCAAAACATTTGTAACCACGATGATTGGATGGATAACCCAAGAACACACACGGGGTAGAACGGGCCTGACGTTTATTAATTGTGGTGGACGGAAAGAGTGGATAACACAAGCACCCAAAGACCCTAAGATATGAATACGAATGAGTCTTATTATATAAAATTTGAAGGGGGGACGAATATAGCAAACCTTTGGAAGAAAGAATGTTTAGGAGATATGTAGTCATTTGTAGAGCATGATGCCAAAAGGACGGGGGTATGGAAGCATGAATTAGTAAAGTGCGGATAATGTTATTAATGGTACGAATTTTGCGTTCGGCTTTCCCATTTTGTGAAGACGTATGAGGGCAAGAAAAATAAAAATTGATCCCATTATTTGCACAAAATTCCCGAAACACCCCATTGTAATAATCTTTGCCATTATCACATTGGATATTTTTTATTTCACATTCGAATTGGGTTCTAATGAATGCTCTAAATTTTAAGAAGATGGAAAAAATGTGAGATTTTTTCGCAATTGGAAAAGACCATAAGAATTTAGAATAATCATCCAAAAAAAGAACATAATACCGATGACCCAAAGAACTAATAACAGGAGACGTCCATAGATCACTATGAATAATATCAAATGGCATTAAAGTATGAGAAGTAGAGTCTACAAATGGCAACTTAATAATTTTTCCTAAAGAACAAGATTGACAATTCGGAGTATTAGGCGCACCCTTACAAGAAATAAAATTGTTTTTATCTAAGGAAGACAAAATAGACGATCTCGAATGACCTAGACGAGCATGCCACAAAGAAGGAGCAAGGGCTGCAAACGCTGACGGCAAGGCTTGACTCGATAGACCAGAACATGATGTGATAGGATAAAAATCTCCCCTACTATCACACCTTATGAGAGGACTCCCCGTTTTGAAATCCTTCACAGAGAAACCAAATGGATCAAATTCTATGGACACAGAATTATCAATGGTGAAATTTTGGACAGACACCAAATTTTTAATTAATTTTGGAGCGTGAAGGATATTTTTCAAAATAAGGGGTGGATGGGGGGGGAGACAATGTTTTATGACCGTAACCACGAATTGGAATTGAATTACCATTACCAGCAATTATACCACGATTGTTGCTCAAATTGGAATAAGACGAGAGAGTAACTGAATCGGATGTCATGTGAGTAGTGGCGCCAGTGTCCATGTACCAATTTGGGTTTGAAGGATTTATTCCAAGCGTGTGCATAGCAGCTTCGATGTCGGTAGGAGTGGGGCCTGCTGCATGATGGGCTTAGTGGGGCCCAGGCTTGCCTCTTCACGACCCGCCTCACCGATCGGCCGACCGAGATCGGGCCGAGTAGCTGGGCCGAAAAGAAGGCTGAAATTGGGCCCAATTACCGTGGGCTGGAAGCGCTGAAAAACCAAAAGTGTTGGGCCACTGCCTACTGGCCCAGGACCACGACCAGGGGGCCCAAGGCTGGGACCAGTTGGGTTGTGCCCACTGCCGTCGGTACTGCTGATGTTACCACCGCGTTTGCCACCGCGATTTCTTCCATTATTTTTCCTAGCATTCTTGCCGCCACCGTGAGCACGGTTTTTGCCCGAATTATCAACAAACCCTGGAGAATGTGTGGAGGACGTCATCATGACCATGGGACTTGCCCCGGTAGCCACCTTCTTAGCCAAACTAGCTTCTTCCAAAGTAAGCATGGAGCGAGCTTGATAGAACTTTGGGAGAGGGTTACTCTGACGAAGTAGGGTCCCAACGCCACTAAATGCCTCGGAAAGGCCAGCAACCATCTGTAGAACAAGACGATCTTCACTAACGGGCGCACCAACGTTGCGGAGTTATTCCGCCAATTCATTCAACCTTTTTCAATACGCTGAAACATTCGGGAAATTTTCCATGTGAACGTGGGAAAAATCCTGCTCAAGAGTAACAACTCTGGAATTCTGATTATCTTGAAATATGTCACGTAGCCTATCCCAAGTGGTCATTGACGTAGCGTCTGGCTCAATAATTGTCTGCAATAGGTCAGTAGAGATAGTGGAATAAATCCACTGAAGGACGGTGGCATCAAGCGTTGTCCATAACTTAGGATCATCCTCACATTGAGGCACCTTCGTATCCTCAGGAGTCGCGGGGATTATGTGATGGATGACTTGATGCGAGCGAGCGTGAATTTTAAACAATTCGGTCCACGTCGCGTATTGGACATTTTCTATTTCAAGAATGAGAGGTATGTGATTCTTGATGTTAGAATCAACAAGGGCGGGATAAAACATGTTCTTTGTCGTTGACATAATGAAAGAACAATAGGTGATTTGAGGAGAAAATAAAAGAAACACCACCGACGGTCACGGAATCCGGGAAGGGGGGCGGAAACTGTGCACAAGGTCGACGGAAAAGAGGTTGGAAAAATAACCTACACTTCTAATACCATGAAAGAAATAATCCCTTGATTATTTTCATTAATTGAAAGGGTATATATACAATTTACATATTTCCATAATAGGAATCTTATTCCTATTCTACTCCTAAAATCTTATTCTACTTGGATACTAGCTATACAATTATGGTAAGTGTACAAGACTAATTAAGATACAAGACATATACACCTTATATACAAAAACTGCCCAACCGTGGGCTTTGCTACAGTAATCCGAGGACCACTATACATACTATATACACGTGTATATATTGTGTATATCGTATGTATATTTAACATTCCCATTAGACGATTAAATATACTTGAGTAGTGTCTTAGAGATGCTGCTCAAATAGCTGTGGCTGCAATGAAAACATCAGGATCCATATAAGGTAAGTAGAAAAGATAAGCTAAGAAGTTAAATTAAGAGAAATAGAAAAAATAGCAAGATGGTCTTCTGCATACATTCAAAGATGCACCTAGTAAAACCTTTAGTTTTGTCGCTACTTCCGTTTACTGTCTATCTCATCCCTCCCTTGCTTGTTTACAGTTTCAGATGTAAAAAGTTGTTGATACAGAATTTTCTACAGTTAGATCAATAATATATTTGGAATTATATCTACTTTCTTGATGTTGTTACAATATGTTGTAATATAATACCCTCTCAGTACCAATTTATGTGGCATCATTTGACTTGGCACATAGTTTAAGAGGAAAGAAAGACTTTTGAAATGTGTGGTCCAAAACAAGTTTCATATAAATGTGTGGCTGTAAATCATCTCATAAAGTTAAAGTATTTTTAAATATAAAAATGTGACATTCTTTTTGGGACAGACCAAAAAAGAAATTGAGTCACATAAATTGGGGCATGAAGTATATATATTTTTTTCAGTACATGTTTTTTGGTTAAGATTAGAAAAACTAGATTCTTTCTGCCAATGATACATTGCTAAAGTGGCATGATGTTTTTGCCGGGTTTTTGTTTGGTACAAAGCACATAAATAAGGCACAGCGGAAGTTTAAAATTTTGTTTCTTACTTACCCCAACAACATTTCTGGTATAGTTATACAACAATTAAACTTGTAAACATAAGGCATACACTTACAAGTTAGAATTATCTGGAATCTTTATCAACTGTGAGGTGCACACGCGATTGCCCTTCCGATTGCAAGTTCTAAGCTTCAATGTATTTCTCCTTCGGAAAGCTAGGAAATTCGGTAGAGGTTCGCGAGAGTATTTGATTCTAAGTCACTAAGGCTTAGAATGATTTTCAGAAAATTGGTGTGTGAATAATGAAGGGAATGCCTCTATAAACCTTGCCCAAAAATCGAGGTAGAGGCGTCGCGGCGCTCTACCTTGCTCCTGCACCGCGCCGCGGCCCTATGGTATGGGCGTCGCGGCGCTCGACGTGCTCCTGCACTGTCTCGATTTATTTTCTGTGCATTCCCAATTAAATCCAAAATCAAATTTTGACTTAATCAAAATAATCATTATTCATTTAAATATAACGATTCCAAATCGAACATTTAATTACTCTCTCAATACATCCTTAGATCGAAATGGACAATCGACATAGTGTGACCCTACATGCCTTCTCATAATGACATTAATCAAATTAAGGTCTACGCGGAACTCCTAGACGGCGCAGGAAGACGAACTCATTATGTGACGTACGTTTACACGAATCCAGTAAACTTAACCTTTATGTGGTAAGATAAATTCCTTTCATTCACAACACACCCGATCAAGCTTAGGATTTGTCAAGTGTCTATCCAAATGGCTTAATCATTGTATCTCATCTATATTACTTGACAACTAGACCATATTCTAAATATTTCTATTGCGTTGGCCAACGACTTAGTCAACTTAATATCACTGAGAATCCAAGTGTTCTTCCGAATATACATTCGAGGAATAAATCCTAATATTGGCTCAACTACCACCTTTAATCCACATCATAATGTACCCAATACAAGCAGTAACTCAATCTATAAGGCATTTGAGCTTAGAACGAGATCAAAGTACATTACTTTGTAGACAAGGCGCGTATTGAACTCAAGTCTAAGGATTTCTATCTCCCACACGCTGATCATACTTTAGACAAGTATAACAAACAGTATATCAGCAGGGTATACCAATACTTCCAAAGTATCCATGTGTCCATCACGAGTAGCCATTACTCGTAGCAGGTGAGACATACTACATCCTCTAAGGATATGATGCAAACCACATGTCGACTTATCACATATCATCGATATCCCATTCTCGATGATCATTAGTCAAGGCTACTTTAAGAGTTACTCTCTATCATAAATAACTCACTCTATTAATGACAACGTAAGCTCAAATGATGCACATTAATGAATAATTACAAATAATCAAATAATAATTCAATAATTGCAAATGTCAAAATATTAATCTCCATTAATAATAATATGAATGTGTATAAAATACATTTGTCCTAATACAGATTGTCTCTATGACATAAATATACTTTCAATCTCCCACTTGGCCTAGAGCCAATCTCCAACATATCTAATGCCCATATTCTCAATATGACCATTATGCTTGACTAAGCTTAATTGTTTAGTGAATGGGTCAGCTAGATTATCGTCTGTGAGAACTTAGTCTAATCTAATCTCTTCAGTCTCCACCATCTCCCTAAGTGTATGGTACTTCCTTGGTACATGTTTGTTTCTGTTGGTTGATATTGGTTCCTTAGCTTGCGCAATCGCACCAGTGTTGTCACAATAAATCATTATTGGACAAGTGCCACTTGGAACAACCCCTAGTTCCTTCAGGAACTCAGATATCGCGACAGCTTCCGATCTAGCAATGTACTTAGCTTCTGTTGTCAAATCAGCAGTTGTTGCTTGTTTGGAACTTTTCCAGCTTACTGCTCCACCATTGAAAATGAATGGGTACCCTGATTGAGATTTGTAGTCATCAACATTTGTCGGGAAGTTAGCACCAGTGTACCCAGTACATACCAGCTTCTCTTGTCCACCATAGACTAAGAAATATTCTTTAGTTCGTCAAAGATACTTAAGAATATTCTTGACTGCTTTCCAGTGTTTTTCCCCAGGATTCTGCTGGAACTTGCAAGTCATACTAAGTGCAAAGGCCACATCTAGCCTAGTACAGGTTATGTCATACATGATCGATCCTATAGCCGAAGCATATGGGATCACTTTCATGCGTTCAAGTTCCATAGTATTAGAAGGACTATCCTTCTTAGATAACTTGATGCCTTGTCCCATAGATAGACCGCCTTTCTTGGAATTTTTCATAGTAAAACGTCTAAGCACTTTGTCTATGTAGATTGACTGTGACAGCCCCAATAATTTATTAGGTCTATCTCTATAGATCTTAATCCCCAGAATGTAGCAGGTTTCACCTATATCCTTTCATCATGAAGGTACTGGACAACCACTCCCAGAATGTAGCAGGTTTCACCTATATCTCCCATTATTAATATGTCATCTACATATATGATAATGAAGGCAATACTCCATCCTTGCATTTACTATAAACATATGGATCCGCTTTGCTTCTAACGAAATCAAATGACTTGATAGCCTTGTCAAAGCAAATGTTCCAACTCCTCGAGAGGCTTGCTTAAGCCCATAAATGGACTTTTGTAGCTTGCACACAACATTTGGTTTGGACACAATTGAAAAACCCTAAGGTTGTTTCATATACACCTCCTCAACTAGATTACCATTGAGGAAAACAGTCTTGAAGTCCATCTGCCAAATTTCATAGTCATAATATGCAGCTACTGCTAGCAAAATCCGAATGGACTTAATCTTAGCAATAGGTGAAAAGGTTTCATCATAATCGACCCCAGGCCGTTGATTATAACCTTTAGCCATCAGTCTTGCTTTATAAGTCTGTATTTTATCATATGCATCAATCTTCTTCTTGAAGATCCATTTGCATCATATGGTTCTAACCCCTGTTGGCAAATCAACCAAGTTCCAAACTTGATTGATGTACATCGAATCCATCTCAGATTTCATGGCTTCTTGCCATATCTGCGAATCAATGTCTAACATAGCTTCGCTGTATGTTATAAGTTCATCGTCATCAGGAATATCTATCTCATTGTGTGTTTTAAAAAGAAGATTAAGTCTTTCAGGCGGACAATGAGTCCTAGTGGTCCTACGGAGTTGAGTATTCCGTGTTTCAGTATTTGTTGCATTCTGATTATGAGAAGGTCTTTGTGTGTTGGACAATCCATCACCTTGACAGCTTTCAAGAATCTCGTTTTCATGTATTTCCTTAATGGAATGAGGTACAATCGTTGTATCATCTTCCATTGGTTGTGTATGAGAGCCTTGCATTTCTGCACTATCTCTCACAGCACACCCACTGGCTGAAGAGCGTACTCTAAGTACCCAATCTTCACTAGATACTCCTACTGAATCTTTGTTTAGGTCATTCGACAATGGTTCATTTTCTGTGTTATCTTGTGGTTCTTGAATTTCTTCAAGTTCCATCTATGTGCAGCTATGTTCCTTGTAGACATATTCTTCTTCAAGGAAAGTTGCGTTCCCAGAAACAATGACCTTATGTTCTCCAGGAAGATAGAAGTAGTATCCCTTAGTTTTCTTTGGATACCCCACGAAGTAACATTTCTCACTATTAGATTCCAACTTGTCAGTGAGCATCTTCTTAACATATGCAGGGCACCCCCAGGGTCTCATAGGTTTAAGAGTTGGCTTCTTGACACACCATATCTGATAGGGTATCTTTTCTACTGACTTGGAAGGAACCCTGTTCAGAATATATATAGAGGTTTGTATAGCATGTCCCCAAAGGTATGGCGGTAGAGCTGATGAGCTCATCATGGATCGAACCATGTCCAATAAGGTTCGGTTTCTCCTCTCGGCAACACCATTCATCTGTGGTGGGTCCTCCGAATGGAAACCCGGCCCCTCGCTTAGAAAGACATACGAAATGGACTGGTTACGGAATATCAGACTAGACGGAATAAAGAGCTTTTAATGTAGGTTTTCTTATAGTAAACTTCTTTATTTTTTGCGATTATTGTTCCTGGAGGTGTCCATTCTGATTGGACTCCATGCAACTTTAAGTAATATAGAAAATCCTTGCTCAAGTACTCACCTCCTCGATCCGATCGAAGGGTCTTGATACTTGTTGCAAGTTGCTTCTCTACTTCCGACTTGTACTCCTTGAACTTCTCAAATGCCTCGGATTTATGTCTCATAAGATAGATATATCCATACCTTGTGAAGTCGTCAGTAAAAGTGATGAAGTATGGGAAGCCTCATTTAGCTTGAGTCGAGAACGACCCACATACATCAGTATGGACCAACTCAAGCACCTCCTTGGCTCGCACACCTTTCCCAGAAAGTGGTTTATTGGTCATCTTTCCTCTCAAGCAAGATTCGCAGTTACCATAAGACTCCAAGTCAAATGGTTCGAGGTAGTCTAACTTCCTCAATCTTGATATCCTTGATTCGTTGATAGGACCAAGTCTGCAGTGCCATAGGTAGGTAGAGTTTCTATTACTTATCTTGGCTCGTTTATTTTGTACATTGAATATCTCTCGACTACAGTTTAGTATATATAATCCATCCACAAGAGGAGCAGTTCCATATATAACATTATTAAAAGACAGTACGTGACTGCCATTATAAATATACGAGGAAAAGCCCTCCATGTCCAACACTGGGATAGACATAATATTTCTCATTAACGAGGGAACATAAAAACAATCATTCAACACTAAACAATAGCCGAAAGGTAAATTTAATCTATAAGTCCCTACGCGCTCAGCATCCACTCGTGCTCCATTTCCAACGCGTAGGTCTACCTCTCTCGGTCCAACCTTCCTGCTATCAGTTAGCCCCTGCACATTTGTACAAATGTGTGAGCCACAAGCAGTATCCAATACCCAGGAATGAGAGTTATTTATAGACATATTTATTTCAATGACGTACGTACCTTGTCCACCAAAGGTAGGACCACCTGGTACTTTTCCTCCTCCTGGTGTCGTGCAGTCTTTTTTCTAATGCCCCTTCCTATGGAAGTTGGGGCATTCATCCTTAGTCGCGTTCACCTTCTTCTTCACACCTCCATTGGGCTTCATAGTTGAGGGCGCAGCGATTGCCTTGCCCTTCTTCTTCTGTCATTCCTTACCTTTCGGCTTGGGTCGGCTAGAAGAGCTCACCATGAGCACAGCTTTACCTTTGGAAGTGGATGACTCAAAGGTCTTGAGCATGTTGTGCAGCTCCGGCAAAGTCACCTTCATTCCATTCATGTTGAAATTCACTATGAAGTTCTCAAAGGAACGAGGGAGAGAGTTCAGGATGAGGGTGGTAGCGACATTCTTTTCAAGCTTCGTTCCAATTGAACCAAGCCTCTCTATCAGCCCTATCATCTTCAACACATGTTGTGAGACCTGGCCCCCTTCATACACTTGAAGAGTTCTATTAGCAACTCATACTCCATTGTCTGGGATTGAGAGTCATAGAGACTCTTCAAGTGTTCGAGTATCTCATTGGGCCCCATGTTCTCATGTTGTCTCTAAAGTTCCATAGACATGGAAGACAGCATTAGGCATTGCGCCGAAGTGGCATCATCTAGATGTTTCTGGTAAGCATTTTTATCAAAATAGGCATATTCGTCAGAATCTGTCGCAGGGACTGTTGGGAACACTGTATCCAACACGTATTCTATTTTCTCTTATCTCAATACTATTCGCAAATTCCTTAGCCAATCAAGGTAGTTCGGTCTAGTAAGTTTATTCATCTCAATCAACATTTTCAATGACAAGCTTGACATCTTTTATAATCTGAAGAATTAGATAGACCGGAAATCAAACTCAAAATCTATTTCCTATTATACACATTCATTTAGGCTAATCAACAAGGTCTTTTGTTTAATTACCTCCCACTATTTTAACATACTTCTACGACCCCATGGTAGAATACGGACCTATATTAATTTAGGTCATAATGGGTCAAGATCCAAGCCTATGATATCTCCGCATTTTCTTTGGTTGATAACTTCAATAACATATCTTGGTAGGTTCTAAACCAATTGCAAAACTTAATCACAACTCTTAGTTGATCAAATATTACATTTAATCTTGCATTCTTAGATTAGTCCAACACTTTGGCGCCAAGATTTGTCTAAGAGTCAACCCCATTACACGACGGCGTTTATGTATCTAAGCAAATTTGGCCTTTGTGAGCAAACACTTTGGTGTAAATACCCACAAAAGTTTATCATTTACCTTTACATTAAAACACATCTATGAAAGAGTCTGGGTCCTCATAGACTTAGAGCAAATGCTTTGGCATAAATACTCGTATCGCCGAAAAGGATTTTGCACTCTAACAATTATAATGGACGACACGTTTTAATTTAGACTTGTATTTAAAGTTTTGGGGAACATTTAATTCGGGGTTATAATCAAGATCAACTTTTTTATGTCATATCCAATATGACATCTTATCATGCAAATCTAATGACACATATAGTTTGGGAACCGTCAACCCAATATACATGATATAAGATGATTTAATCAAACACTGGGCGTCGCCTGCCCAGACAATTATAGCGGACATTATTCTAGAATTGTAAATGACACACATTTTGACTTTTAGCACATAAACAGTATACTTATCAAATAATATATTGTATAATAATAATCTTGGGTTAAACATTCTGAACTCTGAAATAATTTTTTTTTCTTTCTAGACATGTGGGGCTGCGACGCCACTGAGGTAGTAGCCTTTCGGCTTCTGGAAAAATGCATTAGCGCCGCGGCGCTCCACCATGGAGGTGCGACGCCTATTGTCCAGTGAGTTTATTTTTGAAATGAAGCATTAGCGCCGCGGCGCCACCTTAAAACCCTAGCAAGCGTCGCGGCGCCCTACCATAGGGTCGCGGAGCTCATGTCCTGACAAACGTTTCTGTGTTGATTCTCAGAATCGTTCGACCCCTAAATCCAATTTAGGGATCAAATCACAGGTCCTTTATCATCACCCACCATTATAAATAACACTCATATAGACCATCATCCGTTCTTACTCGTTCTTAGCCGTGCACCGTGCAATGAGCCGGACAACGCACTTTGGCTTAATTCGAGTTAGAGTGGAATGACTTCCTCGAGTTAGCGTAGGAGATAATTTAGGGTGATATCAAAAGGTCAACATTCGTTCAAGACATTTAGGATTTCAAGAAACCTCGTTTTAATCCAATTTTATGTTTAACCCATATTATTATTCTATTCAATTATTATTATAAACATTGAACCAACTTGGGCTCTGATACCACTGCAGAGTTTTTGTTGGGTACAAAGCACATAAGTAAGGCACAACGGAAGTTTAAAATTTTATTTCTTACTTACCCCAATAATATTTCTTGTATGGTTATACAACAATTAAACATGTAAACATAAGGCATACACTTACAAGTTAGAATTATCTGGAATCTTTATCAACTGTGAGGTGCACACGTGATTGCCCTTCCGATTGCAAGATCTAAGCTTCAATGTATTTTTCCTTCAGAAAGCTAGGAAATCCGGCAGAGGTTCGAGAGAGTATTTGATTCTAAGTCTCAAAGGCTTAGAATGATTTTCAGAAAATTGGTGTGTGAATAATGAAGGGAATGCCTCTATTTATAGTTGACAATTAGGTCAAAATCGGATTAGGGTTTGACATTGGGTCTGGCCCAAAAATCGATGCAGAGGCGTTGTGGCCCTAGGTATGAGCGTCGCAGCGCTCTACATTGCTCCTGCACTGCGTTGCGGCCTAGGGTATGGGCAATGCGGCGCTCGACGTGCTCTTTCACTGTCTCTATTTATTTTCCGTGCATTCTTAATTAAATCCAAAATCTAATTTTGACTTAATCAAAATAATCATTATTCGTTTAAATATCTCGATTCCAAATCGAACATTTAATTACTCTCTCAATACATCCTTAGATCGAAATGGACAATCGACATAGTGTGACCCTACAGGCCTTCTCATATCGACATTAATCAAATTAAGGTCTACGCGGAACTCCTAGACGGCGCCGGAAGACGAACTCACTATGTGAAGTACGTTTACACGAATCCAGTAAACTTAACCTTTATGTGGTAAGATAAAATTCTTTCATTCACGACACACCCGATCAAGGTTAGGATTTGTCAAGTGTCTATCCAAATAGCTTAATCATTGTATCTCATCTATATTAGTTGACAACTAGATCATATTCTAAATATGTCTATTGCGCTGGCCAACGACTTAGTCAACTTAATATCACTGAGAATTCGAGTGTTCTCCCGAATATACATTCGAGGAATGAATCCTAATCTTGGCTCAACTACCACCTTTAATCCACATCGTAATGTACCCAATACAAGTCGTATCTCAACTTATAAGGCATTTGAGCTTAGGACGGGATCAAAGTACATTACTTTGTAGACAAGGCGCGTATTGACCTCAAGTATAAGGACTTCTATCTCCCACACGTTGATCATACTTTAGACAAGTATAACAAATAGTATATCAGCAGGGTATACTAATACTTCCAAAGTATCCATGTGTCCATCACGAGTAGTCATTACTCGTAGCAGGTGAGACATACTACATCCTCTAAGGATGTGATGCAGACCACGTGTCGACTTATCACATATCATCGATATCCCATTCTCGATGATCATTAGTCGATGCTACTTTAAGAGTTACGCTCTACCATGAATATCTCACTCTATTAATGACAACGTAAGCTCAAGGGATGCACATTAATGAATAATTATAAACAATCAAATAATAATTCAATAATTACAAATGTCAAAATATTAATCTCCATTAATAATAATATGAATGTATATAATGTATATTTGTCCTAATACAGATTGTCTCTAGGATATAACTATACTTTTAGTTTTGAGTTCTAATCTCCCAATCTCTATTTGTGTTTACTTCTCTCCTAACGTGGGTAAGCATGGTGTTCTGTAAAAGGACTTTTTGATTTTTAATCTTTTGCTAGGATTCTGCAACTTTATCATTCCCGAGCAGGTGACTCAGAAAAGAAAAATACTTAATCATGCTTCACAAACATTAACAAGAAATTGTTCAAGGAAAAGTACCTCGAGTTTAATCTGAGTAAAGAAGAAGTGCAAAGGAGGAAAAAGATACTACCAGTACTAGTAGTATTTTTTTGTTGTTATTAAAGCTCAGCTGGTACTCTACTCACAATATCAGTCTATGAGGGCCCGTTCGGACTACATGTCAATGTGCACTAGAATGGTAAATAGGAGTAGTACAAAGTTAGACAAAGAAAGCTCTACTTCGGGTAGCTGGGTGCATCAACCTCTTTCTTTCACAGGAGAGGGGACAATACGCTTGTTGGAGCTTGGGCTACTTAACCGATAGGAATAGGGGCTTGTTTCTACAACTGAAAGAGAATCTTCAGCAGGATCGGAAAGAGAATAAGATTGAGGAGCGTATTCAGGCGAGATCGAATGGATGAATCTTCCTTCGCCCGAATAAAGGGTGACTTCCC